>JAFELO010000726.1:594365-616230 GCA_017140195.1 Eumaeus atala
GTGTTACACAAATTCTATTCAGTTTCATGTAGCACCTCTAAAGTATAATAAAATTAATTTGCCCCAGAGGATAAAAGCTTTGCTCTTTTTCCTTAATTTTTTTTAACATCCAATTCGAAACGAAGCATTAATTTTATGTGCAACGCTCACCCACAAAGTGATTTCGATTTTTATAACTACTTTTGATTTGGCCGGCTTTCCATTTATTCCCTAATATATTTTTGTAGATATTTTTATGTTAATAAATGTCCTCTATAAATGTGCACTTATTCTAATTATTTGTGTCCTGTTCTTTTGGTGAGCTGCCTTATTGAAGAGGTGAGTTCGAGACCCTATGATGATGAATGAAATGAGGAAACACTATTTTTTCCCTTATCGTCTGAGTATACTGTCTTAGTTTTAGATAACAATTTAGACAGTTTTGAGTACCTATATTTCATTTGTCAGTGCGAAGTTATGTAACTAGTCCCACTTTGATCCCTGGGGCGCGGGTTTTCTTCATTAAGGTAATGAACTAGCTAAAGTTCCTTACTTTGCTTTGCGATTTTGTATATGCTACGAGTATGTTTATATATGTTTATGTATAACTTTCGAGTGCAAACGTGACGGTCTAGTAATCTGTTGTAACTTTTAGTTACGTAGCTATATATATATATATATATATATATATATATATATATATATATACATATATAAAATATTGAAAAAAAAAATAGCCTTTCTTCTCTTATTTTTTGTGTTTTAGGGGTCCGTACCTCAAAAGGAAAAAACGAAATCCCTATAGAATAATTTTGTTATCCGTCTGTCAATCCATCTGTCTGTCCGTCTGAATGTTTATCGAGACTTTTACTCAGGAACGGGTACAAGCTATCCGGCGCCGCTTGCTCGTTTATTTAAATTTAGGGAATAAAACCTTCCACGAAAATCACTCTACCCCTTGTTGGAAATTAGATGAATATCCATTCAATAGATAGCAAAAGTCTCATTAAGAATGTCAGCTCTTGGGGACTCTCCTTTATATAATAAGTAAATAGGTTAATACTTAACCATACTTGGCTTGTTTGCCTCCTCTGCTATATGAAATGACAAATCTAAATATAAATAAAGGGTGGCATAAAACACAACTACCTGACCTAGTCAAGTCAAGTCAGTCGTTAGTAGCTACCACCTGTTCGCACTGTCGAGTGAGGGTCCTTAGCTGTGAAAGGTATTGGCGTGAATCGCTGTATTTACAAATAAATATCCCAAAAGGCAAATCATTTCAGCATTTGTAATACAGATTCGGCAATTGATTTCAATATTGACATTCTATATTGGAAATTATTCAGCAGAAAAAAACCTGTTTGTCAGATAATATAAAAGACAAATTCAATTTTTTTCCCTGATAAAACCAAAGATATTATATTGATTAACATTGAATTATATTGATTGGAATTGCAAAACTCTTTTTGTATTGAAGAATCAAATTATCAATAAAGGCCATAGGCCGTGTACTATGACGCTACGACTAGTGGGAGTTATGCGAGTGAAACCGCGGAGAGATGCTTGAATCGTATAATATAATATAAGTGAACTTATCACACATTAGACTCGATCATTGTAGTGTTATAAGTCCATTTAATATGTTCAAAAGTCTCGTATCACGTTGTTTGTCCGTGCTAATCTCTGAAACTGTTAGACCGATTTTAATGAAACACATGTGATGTCTTATTTATAATGAACCGCCTCCGGTCGGCTCCGCGTGTAATCTTGTACAGTTTTTACTCAAATGGAGAGATATACATACATTAAATTAATAATTAAAGGTTTTATTTTAAATTAAATAAAATACGAGGTATCTATATAGTCTCAAAGTCTCGCCTAGTTAAATGTGGGCATTATTTGACTTCAGTTATGGTTAGGTGGGGTGTTAGCTATGTCCCCACCATGGTTCAAGCTTTGTCGTCGCGGCGGGGCTTAGTAGCCTGGGGTAAACCCAGGCGAAGCCAATTGAATCGAGGGGGATTTTAGCACCCCTCCTTTAAGAAGAGGGGGCTAAAGATCAGGAGGCTATAGCGCTCTCGGTATCCCTCTTATAAGAAGAGTGGACCATGGAGCAACAGGAGGAGGAGCTTTTGCGCACGGGGCTAGGGGCCGAGGATGGGAACCTCACCCGATTGCACTGTCCCAAAGTCGGTGGGATTATCCTGTAGTGCGGGGCAACCTTATCTGTGGAGGTGGAGCCGGGCCCTCAGGGAGCCAACTAGCCGTCGAGGTGCCCTGATGATTTGTTGTTCCGGGGCACCTCAACAAGGGCGGCACTGATGGCAGTGTCGTTGGTTATTGTGGGTATTCGGCACTATCATGTGCCGTGACATCCACACATCACTGAACCCCACCCAGAGCACGTGAAGGCGCGTAAATGCATTTCCCCACGTCAACAAAAAAAGGTTGCTAGCTATGAAGGACTGAGCCCTATTTTCGTGAAATATGTATCAAAACATCATCAGCACAAGTATATCAAAACACCTTAAGAATTTCCAATAACCCTATGTCCAATAACCAACTACGGTTATGTCCAAGACTCAGGATCAGATCATAAAACTCGATCCACGCCGGCTCCTGTCTACTTAGACCTGTTATACATAATCAATAACGCTAGGGCCAACAATATGATTAGTAATTTATAGTAATTATAAATAATAGAGTATCTTTGTAGATTCATTTTTCCGTGCAGTGGAAACATGTTATTTGTATTAATGTATTTCAAACAGAAGTCAATAACACCTTGGGGATGGCTCCGTTAATGATGATGGTAGCACGAATGGACACCAGCAGCCGGTCTCTGTGAAATTTCAAAAGGCACAATTGCTCCAGTCCGCCCGTTATATGACAAATGTAACTTCACGCGCCTTTGTAACACAACTAGTGGAGACTGGAGTTACAGAATCCATTCCTACATAGAATATCTCGCAACATGTTCATTCACATGCATGGTTAAAATTCATTAAATATATTGTGTGTAAAAATATGTAATTGCATAATATGAAGTTTATTTTTTATTTAGTATAGAACGGCAAATGAGAAATCGGAGACTTTTCGTCAGAGACTATCGACGCTCACAGATATCCGTACCACCGCTGTCATACAGATGCGCTGGACTCCCATCCCTCCAGTAATTTACTTAGCTAATGCCCGAAAAATATTCCTAAGTTACATTGTTTTTTACATTGATTGGCAAACTAGAATATGTAGACCTCACGTTCAAGTTAATTAGACCCTGACGTCGCTTTTTTCTAAGAAAACAAGCGTTCAAAAAAAATTAGCGGTGTTTGACCCCGAGCTTGGTCGAGTAAGTTAACGTTTGTCTGATTCCTCTCCGGTCGTGTCGGACTACCGTCACATCGAAATAGGAGGACGAGGGAATAAAGAGAGCACGTCTTGTCTCTATACACACTCATGCACTGTTGTATTTCCTGACCAGTTTGTTTGAGAGAGTGAGAGAGACAGCAAGTTCCTTTCACTCCTATCAGGTTGATAATTGAAGTAGATAGTAGAATTACTATTATGATACTGATAATCATGGGAGGAGTAGGGACACAATGTGTAGTTATTACAAATTTAAAAATAATTCTAATCAGAATGTACTAGAGGTTATGCATATGCACTACCGCCCGCATGTACTCGACTGTTGCAAGTTCATTTCAACTCATCATCACTCATCTTCATTATCAGCCCTAATCAATCCACTGCTTGACATAGGCCTCTCTCAATGAATGCCAAGACGATCGATCTCCTGCCGCTCGCATCCATCCCGGACCGGCTACTGCACAGAGGTCGTCTTCCCACCTGGTGAACGGTAGACTAACACTTCGTTTTCCTAAACGCGGTGTCCACTTCAGAACCTTACTGGTGATCGCGGTACCATCAATCGGATCGGCGACAGGCAGCAGTGGTGTCGGCCCGAAAGCTAACCTTGTTACAATATGTGTTTTGTAAGATTCTATGAAGGCGTCCACAAGGGGGGTAAAAAGACTATAAGAGTTGTGTTAAACTTCAGATACTTTTATTTAAACATGGTCTTTCCACATTCACATTCTAGGACAAAGTTATACAGGAAAAACAATGGAATTAATGCAGTTTTTGATATTGGATATAAAAATGACGGTATGAAGTTTATCTGGGTAGTTGTCCGAGACTCAACTTCACACTTCAACTTGGATGGTCGTTCATCATATATATTTTTTCATTCATATATATATATATATATATATATATATATATATATATATATTTATTCCGACGTTTCAGAAGCTTTACAGCAACCATGTTCACATGTGGACTGTCCGGGCTACATAAATAATTAAATAAACCGCAATAAAATCCGTAAAAGTTGTTTTATTGTAATGACTAACATTCGCGTAAACTTAAGACATCAATATTGTTCCACTAATTGTCACGGATTTTCCTTCATTCCTTATATTCACTATTTTAATAATATAGTGCCTAATGAACTACAAAAAAAAAGAGAAGTAAAAAGGAGCAGAGCTCTGAAAAGGAACACACAACCAATAAGATAAACATTCTCTTCGCTTCATGAGCCAACTAACATCAGGCAACTATTCAAACTAAAACATTATTGATACGGTCTATCAATTTAATAGATATACAGATCCTGTTATTACTACTATTACAATGCGCACATAAGAGAATTAAGACATTTTAACGTTAAAACACAAGAATTAATAAGGTATGAAATATGGCGTCGGTAAGAAGTCAAGAACTCACCCTTTTTTATGAAATATAATTTTTATTTCATTATTTTATATCAGCAATATATAGGCATCATATTATCTGGCAGTTGTCCGAAACTCCCGGCTACAACTTTTATGGTCCTTTATATATATAATTATTGTTCCACAACCAGTGATTGTGACGGATTGTCCTTTATTCCTAATATTCACTATTTTATGACTATAGTGCTATTAGATCTTCATATTAAATCTCCATTTAATAAACAAAAGGGAAAAAAGGAAAATGAGTAGAGCTCTTTTTATATGAAATATAATCTTTATTTCATTATTATATATCAGGAATATATAGGTTCACGGCCAAAAAGATAAAACTATTTAATTATGATTTGCTAAAGGCAGATAGCGTCAGCGTTAAATCAATCCGTCGTCCAAGCCACGCCGAAGAGAAAAAAAGAGTGACATTTCTTCAACACATGAACATGAGAACATGGAGCCTTACAACAGAAAATATAAAATATTTATCATGAATTGCACATCTTGATAATTTTAAATCCTTGATATACCAAGTCCCCAAGTCTCTGCCATTTAAATCTTGCAGAACATAAACACAATAAATCAAATTATCTATATTGTCTGAATTAAGGTAGCGTGTAATCGCAAGAAACCAATTCTCTTCTATACATCAAAAATTAAGGAGTGAATCCAGTGGTCTCATTCACAGCACTATTAATAGAAATCTGAATTTGAGTCAGAAACACATCCCAAGATCTATGATTATCATTAACAAATGTTGAAATGCAAGTTAAAATTGTTATGTTATAACGTTCTACAGTATTTACTTGAGTGCAACGAGGAGTAGAATTAACATTTGGTATGTTTCGTTTTTGAAAGAAATTATACACTCATTATAAATTGAGGATCATTATATGTACGTACGTATGTAATTGTAATTTAATTACGTGTGTAATATAATTACGTGTGTAATCTAATTACGTGTGTAATTTAATTACGTGTGTAATCTAATTACGTGTGTAATTTAATTACGTGTGTAATTTAATTATTGTATTAGCAACAGCTCGTCGCATTGGAGAAATTAACAATATTTTGAAAAGCAACAAGTGACTACTAAAACAAAATTATTTAGCTTCCTACTAGTGGGACCCATGATGTCGACAGAAATTACTTGCCATGGTGGCACACAATTCGTAGATGTACCTACGGCCCCTAATTGTAAGTGATTTCGTGACTTATACTCCAAACACTTAGATCAATTGTTAACATAATCTGCTACATGTTTATGCATTTTAGGCCAAAAATAATTTAAATTTAATCTCTTCAATGTTTTATAAATTCCTAAATGACCTGCACTGTTCCTAGTGTATAGTCATGATTATTAGAGATAATCTGCTGACGATGCTCTTTTGGGATGACCTCTTTTCAATCAAACTCAGACATTAGGTTATTTTTATTTTTTAAATAATTTGTTACATTTTATTTGAAAATTTGGAAAAGATGTTGGGTTATTACCACAACCATTATATATATTAAGAATATTTATAATTGAGAATATGTTATCTACTTGAACAGAACGGTTAAGAGCGTCAGGTATAACATTATCTGTACGTTTACGGTGTTTAATTTCAAAGTTGAATTCAGCAATCTAGTTGTCCAACTAAACTAACTAAGCAACCAGTAGGGTTAGACAAAGAAAGAAACCACTTAAGCGCGCTATGATAGGTGTAAACGGTAAATCGCATGTCATTTTCTAAATAGCAACGCCAGTGTTCAGCAGCGACCAGAACCGCTAAGGTTTCACATTCCGTTATACATAGTTACGTACTAAGAGACTTACTCATAAACGTAACGGGATTTTTCGTAACATCAAAGATCTGGGTAAGCATAGCACCTACTCAAAAACTGCTTGCATCCGTATGAAGTGGCTCATGATAATCGGGACATTCAAGCAGAGGGGCCGGAACTAAGCACTCTTTTCTCTAAAAGACGTATTTGCTTCCACTGTCCATTTAAAAGGTAGTACACCCATACGAGTAGAAGCGAGTTTATTTAAAGGCGCAACTAAGGTGTAAGGTAATTTGTTACAAAGCGTTTATACCATGAAGCTGTTCCTATGAATCGTTTTAAAGTTTATCTACTAATCTCTGCTGTGTCGCAGGCGCATTAGTGAGACCAAAGGCCTTACGCTTGAACCCGAAGGTGCCATGAATTGGAATATAAAATGCAGTCTTATCTCTATCAGACTCGAGAACGGTGGTTTGGAAAAGTGAACTACAAAAATATAGGGTTGTCAAAAACCGTGCATCCCTAAGGTTGTCTAAAATTTCAAAAATATAAGGTAAAATATAAGAATCATTTCTAGTTACAGCATTCCACTACCTACTGTCCAGACAAAGACGATGACTACCTGTGCCTTAAAATTTATGTACTGAAAGCACTGGGGAACTCCATTCGCTCTGACAAAGCTCAATAACATCAATCCGTTACATTTTATCCACTACATCCAGAAGGATCCTATGTTTTTCTGGAAACATTCTATAATTTAAATTCCGCCGAATAGGTTCTGCGTCTCCTGTGTCTATCCTATGAGTGACCAGAGTAGTTAATTCTAAGCCCGCGCTTTCAGATGTAATTGCTCGATTATTGCATCTGCTATTGATCTTTGATCAAGACTCAAATGTTCATAAGCGGTTACAACCGCATCCAAATTACTATGAGAAACTTTATTTGACCTTAAATTTATTGAATTTATATACTTAGGAGAAATCTTAAATATTTACCAAAAATCAATACCAAGTATGTATATGTATTTGTCTCGATATCCGGAAACACATTTTTTTATAATATGTAATTGACCTTTAAAAGTAAGAGGTATGTTGAAATAATGAAGAGAAAAAAAATTGCTACCATTTGCAACTGTTGCTGAAATATTTTTCTCGTAAAATAATGTATAACCCCGTTTAACAAAGTCCAAATAAAAATTACTACCGAATATTGAAATAGTTGCTCCAGAATCCAACAATCCGTGCAGAGAAATTTCATCAATCATTATAGAAGCATAAGGCCAAATATCACCATTATCATTACTACACACCGCAGAGTTCAATTTAGAAATTTTAAAATACAGCGAAATTATTTTAAACCACAAATTTCACTCTTGTTTAGAAAAAATATTTTTCAAATTAGTATTACCATTAACACACATTGAACCTTTAGTACAGTTCCGACTTATTAATTTTTTAGATTTTTATTATTATCATTATTATTATTATTATTATTATTAGGTACTTCTGGTGTGCACCTCGGACTATCAGGACAATTAACGTCCTGTCTGCCACAACCGAAACAAAATATGTATGACATTCCTATCGTTATGATAGTTAGCATAAGAATGTGAAAAAGATTTACATCTCCGACAAAGTACTCTTTGACACACCACATCATAATTTTTAATTGTATTAATATTAGATTGATTATTTATGTTATTATTATTTTTCCCTTGTGAATTAAATTTATCCTGTTGAGAATATTAATTAAAATTTCTCCCAGGATGAGTTAAACAATAGATATTTTTATTAAAATATCGATGATTAAAATTATTATGATTGTAAAAAGAACGGTGCCTATATATGTTCTTAGCATTAGCATTATAAGCAAGATCCGGAGCTAACGTATCAGATGTAACTCTCGGAGGTTCATGAAATGTATGCAAACGAGTCTGCACACACTCAAATTTCCTACAAGCATTCCTCAGTTGATCAATCGTTGCAATTTCAGATGATGCTAAAATCCTGGTATAACAAGATCTAACATGATGCAATAATATTACTAATTTAAATTTGTCATCTGGTGTGGACGTTAATCTGTTCAACAAACCACCCATAACCGCTAAATAAATCTCAATTAACTCATTCTCACCCTGTGTTCTATTATGAATACACACATACACACACACACTACGATAACACAACAATGCATCTCCTACGGAAATTTGTAACGCTAAAGATAAAAGCTGGCATCTCCAATTTTATGGCACAATGCTCTCTGAAAGGCGTTCAATAAAAGTTCTTACACAAGTCTTGCCATCATATTTAATTTTAATGATATCCCCTAAACTATTACGATCACAGGGAACAACGATGTTACACCGGTTAGGCGCTGATGACGATGACTCAGTTGCACCAGCTGATGTTGACGATGACTCAGTTGCACCAGCTGATGTTGACGATGACTCAGTTACACCAGCTGATGTTGACGATGACTCAGTTGCACCAGCTGATGTTGACGATGACTCAGTTGCACCAGCTGATGTTGACGATGACTCAGTTGCACCAGCTGATGTTGACGATGACTCAGTTGCACCAGCTGTGTGTGGCCTGCAAGACAACTTAAGTTTATTAAGAAATCCACAAAAAATATGAAATTGTTCGATACATCCTTCATATAAATCTTTGTTAAATCCAATCTAATTAAACGGTGGTATAGGTGAATTAACAAATTCTCAGCCTTCATGAAGTTGTGAGTATTATGCGTTGACTCTAAAATAGTATTAATTTTACACAATGTGTCATTACATCCATTCAAATCTTATAAATTATATAAGGGACTGACTAAAATATCTTCACAAGGTAGTGAAATTGATAATGATGTTACTTGTTTACCTCCAGCTGCTACAATACTAGCTGGTGTTTCATTTCTAACTAATATTGCACACTCTAATTCAGCCTTAGGCAAGGACGCAATTTTAATAGGGTGTAACATTCTATGGTTCTCTTACTAACACCTACACAAGAAAATATACTACCAAAGAAAATTATCAGTTGATATTTGGAGATACAAATAAATTTGTTTTACAAAAAACACTTAAACACTGCTTACAAGAATAAATTAACAATTTAGTTATTCAAAATACTGTTTTTCAATAATTGTTCGAATAATTTCTAAGTGATATTCCAGATTTCGTAAATATTAGTTTTATGATAAGTTGACCTTTTAAAATAATTTTTAACATCAATGTACACTAGGTTTGATAATAATGTAACTTTCAAATTATAACATTAGTATCATAAACAAAAAACAGTTTAAAGTATAGTAGCATAAACATTCAGAAAACTTCACATGACGAGTTTTTTTTTAATTTATCACCCATCAGTTACGACGAATAATTTAGTTTCGAAACCCGGACATGAATCGATTCCTCTAGAGAATTAATCACGTTACCTAATTAGGTACGGCTAACGGTTTAGTTCTATGGAATCTAAGCGATATTCCGATTCAGTGGGAATACTAGCAAGGGATATATTTTTACTATTATATTCAATTTATGGTGCAGTGAAATATAATATAATCGGGTTTTTGGTGGAATGATATTTATTTTCGTGGCAAAGGGTGAGTAAGGTCTGGGGGGAGAGGGGACATAATTTAGGCGAGTCGGGGATTTATCAAAACACATTTAACGCGGATCCCGCTATTTGTGATACCGCATAATATATCATGCAACATATTGCAATGATAACCGAGTCCATTAATTACAAGAGGAATAAAGTTGTGCACAATTATAAGCATACATATTTTGCATTCCAAAAATTAAGGAACGGAATTTATCACTAAGACTCCGCTGTCCGTCTGTCTGTCTGTTACCAGACTGTATCTCATAAGCTATGACAGCTTGAGAGTTGAATCTATCGAAAATGATGTATATGACAACAAATGCCACTATGACAGAGCCACTAAAAATCGATAAATTATAATTATATCACTGTAAAGATCAACTATGAACTTTATATGTGTAGTTTGTTTCATACAAAATATGTGCAGGCACCAACAAATATAAGTTTGTCAACTTATTTAGTAAATATAAGTTTTAATGCCCGTATCCCTTTTTAATACGGAAGGGTTCTGTATTGTGCGAATGCGGCGCGCACTTGGCAAGCTCTTATGATATAATTTAAGTGCATGTACGATACGGTGTTCACAGAACCGTAATATGTACGCCGTATGAATATTTAAACCTATCTTACCAGTCGTAACTTCAATCGTACTTTATACGCACACAATTCACTTGGAATCGAGCATCCACTAAAGGAGCTTGTATTACTAAGGTTGCTATAAGAAGCTTAGAAGCGATTCATTCCTATGTGCTTCCGGTTACAATCCTCTCCACGATCCAAACGTTCACGTCAGCAGGGATTTCTCAGTCCCATGATAGTGACAGTCAAATTATCTGTTATAAACACTCTCATATCGGGATGCATCTCTCCCATCCTATACATAATACATTTTCAATCATTTAAATGATTTGAAAACGTATTATGACTATTGTCTATAATAGTTCACAAGAATGAAACCCAAATAAAACTTAATTACATGACATGTTATACTTGTAGCATATTATGAAATCATACTCATAATATTATACTCGGGACGGGGAGTTTTCTTTTTATGTATTTAAAAAAATACTAAAACATCGCCATAACCGAATACAAAGAAAACCTAATTAAAAAATAACTACATATGCACAATGGAACGGTCCATAAATTACATTAATTAAATTTCTCGTTTTGGAATAGCTTTGGAGCTTTAATATTTCTTCTAGATCAGGTTGTACGTGTCGCATCACCATTTCCAAAGGTATCAAATGAAAATAGATTATGCTTAAAAACCTTTAGAGAATAAATCCACTATTATATAGATTAAATAGCAGCGCCCTGCCGTTTGATCCGCGTAAACCGCATATATGGTATACAGTTTATAATCTTCCTCGGTGAACAGCGAAACATGCAAATTGGCAGCAGCTCTAATGATTAGAGAATTTAAGAAAACCTCTTTAACTTTTTAATAAAATTGTAAATAAACCACATCTATAATTTCAAAAATCTCTATTTCATTTAGCTCCCTATATTTAGAAGTTTATGGGTGATTTTAATTAAAAGGAATTTTTCAAGTCCCTTCAAGTCCCTAACTTGGAAACTACCAAAAATTCCACAGAAATTTTCACCCTATATTTTTAGGGATAGAGCACAAAAAGGAGTACAAAGAGCACGTTTACCAGTTATCAGCTTTCTGTCTTGTATTAATTCCAGTAAAATTTTTCATCCCCTTTTAATTTCCCAAAAAATCTCTCTTGGTGTTCTCCCAAACTGTCCAAAGAACAGGCGTGCCAAGCTTCAGCATCTTGCGTTCAGTCGTTTTGGCTGTGCGCTGCATGTCAGTCCGTCATTCAGTAACGGAAGAGACATATATACATTTATTTACTTATTTATTTATGTGGATACACGAACAATGCTATCTATGTACATGAATAAACGAACGATATACTAATACTATGGTACCCTACAGTGAAGTGTTATCAATAAAGTTTGAGTATGTTCGGCTACTGACGTGATAACAAAAGACAGTTAACAAGACAGCTGAGAGATGTTAGTCGATTGAAGTATCGGAATAATAACTCACAATTATACACGCTTGATTTTTATTTTTCTAAGCAGCGTTAACTGATTAGCTATGAGTCAATGCTATACCTACAATAATATATTATAGGTATTTATTACAATAAAATTAATTTTACGGTTTTCAGAAATGTTTATATTCTACGAAACATTGTTCATAATGACATCAATGAACTATCCCAAAATATAAGTATCATATTCCTTCACTTTAATCCATTTTTAGGATGGAATTTCCTCTCAGGGAACAATATTAAATCGTACGTGACAATTTAACCTTTTAAATCGGCTTCGGCCGCTAACACATTAGTCCGAAAAATAAACTTTTAATCATTCTCGGAACGTTCTGGTACGTAGTATTCGAGCAATTTCCACATTGTACTGCTGAGAGAGGGCTGTATGTGTGCTTCACCACCAGCAGTTATTTTATTATGAGATACATATGGGATAAACGATCATGCCTATTCTCAGCGCTGGATACATGGAGGATGACTTAGGGGGGATGCATTCCCCGATCACGTTAGTCTTATGGGCCCCATGTGCTAATGAAAAATTCTCAAAGATAAATTATCTAAAGAACTCTCAACTCCAAGACCCGGGCCCCAGCAGAACTTAATTCCGGCGCTGTTTATCCCCTGTAGCTTATTATAAAGTAAACTCTTGAATGCATTAGCAGCATAGTTTAAAGTTTTATACTAATCTAGACATGTTACTTACGTAACTTGACAGAGAACTTGTCTTCTGTAGAATCGCTTTGAATTTATGTACTTGAGCTGGAAACAGTTCGTAGGGCTTAGTTTAATTCCTGTTGCGTAGCTCGCCACTGTATAATTTATGAAAAGAAGTACTTTAATACTAAGACTGCTTGTAAAACAGATTTTTGATAACAACTATAATTAGTCGTCTTTTATTATTATTTATTTATATAATAATTGACTAGTAAACTGGGCCACGCGTGGCTCTATCAATATTAAAGAACTAAAATATAGGAAATATTTTAAGGAGGACAAAATACACTCATTATGACATAATACGTTATGTTTTATAGAACAGGGGGGGGGGCAAACGTGCAATCGGAGCCTTTTTACGACTAATGACGCCCATGACATCCACATAATTACTATCCCAATAGGCTACCGGCTACTCACGAACCGCACGAAACGCGACACTGAAGATGTCACATTACGGCGGTATTATGTGAGCGAGAGGTACCTCCTCGGTCGCGCCGGCCCGATTCTATTACATAGGAGGATGTAGTATCATGCACTATGCATGGCACTACCTCCTCCTATTCAGCATGGCACTACCTCTTCCTAAAGAAAATGGAGAGAACTCTTATTAAAATAAGTCCTATACTTTAAAAACTAACCCTGGTAAGCATCATGACACAAAATGATAATTATGTTAGGGCCACACAAACAGTGTCCATTTATTTCGCTAAGCGGAAATAATAAGAAAACTTTTTCAAGGAATGTATAGCTACGAACTGCATATGCGCATCAAATTGTAACGTCAAAGTTTGTGCATAATAACTTATGTCCACTACAAAGACCGATTCATGATGATGATGTTGAAATTCTATAATTGGCAAATGCAACGAACATATCTTTAGATGGGGTATTTATTATAGTTCTGTTCGTGCAGGCAGCAAAAGAAAATTGTTAAAATTCAATTTGTGCCGTCTGTAAAAAACCCAATCTCAATGCAAATGCCAAGTCTTATATATCATTATCGTCATCTCAAGGTGACTAACGTTATTTTTTTTTATCGTAGCTATAGGTATTGATCGCCGACGGGGGTAGTTTTAACAGATAAAAACCTTTTCCTAACCGATCGGGAGTGCCACCCGTCTATCGAAACTTTGTTCTGGTTCATGTGTTTTTCTTCACTACCTTCACTGTTAAAAGATGGATTGGTTTTCCGTTGTAACATATTCAATATTTCAGCCTTATACGTCAGTCGAAATTCTTACATCATAAACTCTACTTTTTATGGCATATGTAAAGTTTCTGAATTATTGTAGGATAGGTAGAAAAACATTCCCACCGTGGTTCAAACCTTATCGTGGCGGTGGGGCTCAGTAGTATAAGAGAGGTGCAAAGAACCCCCTCGGTGCAATTCTCTTCACCTGGCTTCACCCCTGATTACTACGCCCCACCGCCACGACAAGGCTCGAACCATATTGGTTAGCCTGGAATGTACCCAGGCGAAGACAATTGAACCAGGGCGATGCTTTTTGTATCCTTCTGATAAAAAGAGGGGCTAAAGGGAAAGAATAAAAAAAGGCGCTCCGTGTACCCCTTTTATAAGAAAAGAAAATACAAGAGAAGAAGGAGAAGTCGCTTTTGCGCACGGGGCAAGGGGCGAGGACGGCAAACTTACCCCATTATACTGTCCCAAAGTTGGTGGGTTCTCCTGTGGTGCAAGTCTGCTATGGGGGAAACGTCAGTCCCTTAAGGGACTGAGTAGCAGTCGAGATGTCCTGATGATTTGTTGTTCTGGGGCGGAAAGGCGGCACTGATGGCACTCGCAGTGATTTTTATGCGCATTCGGTGGTATAGTGTGGCGTGAGCCCCACAGACCACTGGGCCCCACCTAGAGCAGGTGAATGCGCGTCAATGCGTTTCCTCGCTTCAAATTAAATATAAAAGGATTTTCAAGAGTCACGCTTATTCCCGCCCCTCGTACTTTTACTTTTCAGTAAGAGGCACTATTCCTTGCTGCATAGCAGCTGATTTGGGGTTTGCATTGAGCTGGCATGATCTGGGAGGTACCCCTAGCTTACATGACACTACCGTAAAGTGACAGGCGTGTCGCGTTTCTTGCTTCCTAATGGGGTAGGCATTTATTTATAAACATACAAGATACATGATTTCATACTATACTGTCATTGTAATGCATCGAGGATTGTACATTAATAAATTTTTTAAAAGTCACTTTGGTTGTATGATTGCAAATTGTTTCTATAAAGCTGATTCCATTTGGTAGAAGAGCATAATTCAATTATTTTTTTTACAAAGTGAACCTCACGTTGAATTTAAGTTATTTTCACAAAGTGCATAACTTGACACGTGTATTTCTTTTATACTGACGGTTTTGAGATACTGGTATTTTTGTATTTCATTTACAAGTTAATGTTAACGTGTAAAGATGGCATCGCATCTGCACAACCACTCCCGATCCATGGAATTTGATTATCATTTAATACTGACTTGTATAATATCCCGAGACACACATGCATATATTTTCTTGTTTGCTGCGCATTTGAAACATGCATGTTATAAACGAAAATTCCCCAAAAGCCCGTCTGTATGTGATCGACTTTTTCAAAATCTACTGAACGATTTTTCATACATCCGTATACCATCAGTCGTTTATTAAGTAATTGTTTATAATTAATTATACGCATTTGATAAATTTGTGGAAACGTCACATGTCATGGAGCATGTTAGTGTTAGAAAATAGAGTGAAGGTGGCCAATGGGTAATACGATGTGGAAGATCAGTTTTTTAGAGCGTGACTGCGCCCATTGCCTTCGTCGAGAGCGCCGCCGGCGACACGCGTGTTTCGAATGCGACATGGTCAATGATAAGGGCAGCGTTTAGCCTTCTTGCTCGACTCAAGAAAAAAGTTTAACTTTTGTAACATATCAAAGAGTAAGATAATTATTATAGATAAGGTTTCTAGAACCAGCTGTAACTGCCATATAATCTGATAATATATAAGATGCGTAAGAATATATTTTCACGGATTAGAGTGTTGTACTGTATGAATTCGTAGTTAACAAAAAAGCAGAAATTTATTAGGATTTTTTTTTCTTAATGTTTTGTCCGGTTTCACAAGATGGAAAGATGATTCTGATGATTTCCCTGGATGGGTTATATTACTCTAACTGCAAACACATGTGCAGCATATCCATCCAGGTACCTACTGTACGTACCTATAATATATATTTTATGCAATATTTACAGAGCAGCGCTCTACAGATTCCTCTCACGCGGATTTGGAACTTAACGTCTATCCAAGTTCGCCTCGTCTCACAATATTTTCATCTATAATGCAGGATTATTTGCATAACACAAAAGATTTCAATATTTTATTTCCGTCCACAGCTGGGCGGTAGTATGCAGATACTTATCACACTACCGCCCAGCTGTGGACGGCTCTCGCAGTTCTTAGTGGGCACTTTGATCCTGAGTCCGACGCACCCTTTTGGTCCAGCTAGTATTGGTTGGACAGTGCTCAGATGTATATTCCCTGCGAAAAGAATGTAATCACCGTCCAGTTATCAAAATTCGATCCTAACGATAAAAACATAAACGTTCTATTTTGAATACAGTTTACTGAGTATCCAAAACTTTTTTGTAAATAAAAACTAATTGTCAACATCATAACGAGTTCGACTTTGTGTGTTACATGATTATTAGCTTTGTGTGGGTGCTGTAGTGTGTGTATCGTTATTTAATTATTTTAATGTATTTAAGTTATTGAGTAAATGAAATATTCTTTTCCTGTATATCTTCACTATAAATATCTCCTCTGTATATCTTCATAGATTGATGAAGTGTTTTGACATGAGTAAATTACATTTTCGTTAAGAGGCTCTTTATTTTTCATCATAAGTGCAGAATTTATAGCTAAGATCACTTTGTTATTGTTACGTCAGCTACCGACGACCCTAGGGGCTTCTTGTACTCGTCGTAAACACGTAATCCCTTCGAAGTAACACCATCAACTCTGTCCCCCTCCTTATTTTACTTCATTACAATGTTATAGTGCACGTAAAATAGACATAATAGATAATAACGTACTTACTATATACAGAGTGGAGATTATGACACAGAAGAAATGGACATTGTCTGTGTAAACTCGTTACTAAAAACTCTATAAAATATATGCAACAGTTTAGTCACAAAATAATATTTTTCATTATAACAAATCTCAACACGACATTATTATGAAACTGTCAAGCATATATCAAGGAGGAACATTGTGCACGCCCTTGAGATGGCGTAATAATGGCTCGTTGTAACATAGCAATCGGTAGGGATAAGGAGTATTCAATATTTGAGGATCGTGATAGCGAGCTGATACTGTGAAGAAGTTCATTGAAGCGAACAATAATGCGCATTTCAAGTGAGTGGCTCCATGGGTGGGCTCGACATGAGACCTGCGGGGGTCGGGGTAGAGGGGCGGGGCGGCAATTGTGTTGTATGTGCCATTATAATGAATTTTGTTTCCTCTGCGGTTACACACATGCCATTTTCAGTGATCTGGACATATTCTGATCCCCTTCAAATTAGATCCATATTCCATACGCATCACTTCTTGATATTGGTTGTCTGAACGTCCTAAAAAAGGCATGTCCTTTTCAAACTATATCCTCTCATTAACAAAAAGATCAAAATGGTGAACAGGCATAAGCTCACTTTGTACACTACAAGCATACGACCGATCATGTCGTACTGCAGTGACGCATTTGCGCACATAGCCCCGACACAAATAAAACGTTCGCAGAGAATGCAGAATAGATTCTTGCGCATGGCCACTGGATGCCCGTGGTACACTCGTAACATCGAACTACATAGCGACTTTCTCTTAACATCGATAAAAGGAACTTCAAAGAGCTGTCTCAAAAGTTCTTTGACCGTGCTCTTAACCACAAAAACAAATTAATCGTTCAAACATCGGAATACGACCTGACGTTAATGACCGATTCCCGTTACCGTCGGCTGAAGCACATACTGCATGACGCCGACGACGCGATAGCCATAGCAGTTGCTAAGTCTGCCCTTGCACACAAGCAAAAACACATCCTGACACGCATCCGTAGTAAAATGCTAATAGGGCCAACTTACGGATAGTAGTTTTTAATCGGTAGTAGCTATCGCTTCACGACCTGAGCCCGACACACACTTCAGGCCCCCTTGGGTCGGCTGGATGGTGCGTAAACGCATTTATCCTGCTAGAACCACCGCTTGTACCGGTCGAGCAATGAAATCTTACATATAATGACACAGTTATAACACATATAACTGACAGAATGACAAACTCACACACCGCTTACGGCAACGAGCCCGGGTTCGAATCCGTCAGTTGAGAGCTTAGATTTGTAGAAATAAAATAACGCCATTGTAGAGAGCTCTAATAATAATAAATAAATCAAGTACACGGCTATTGTCGATTTGTAGCGCAAATCAACCCCTCCCGTCAGAGGGGGGGGGGGTGTACGTAGATAAGCCAAACATTAAACGAGCTCAATTATCCTTATCCACGACACCGCGACTTAAGCGGCATCTTGCGCGCGCCGTCACTAGTGTATGGAGAGGGACCGTTTCCCCCTTTTCGGTCCCAATATTAATCACCATAGGGTAACGCCCACAACAAAATTCCTGTTTGTCTCTTTCCATCTGCGAGAAAAGAGGGCGGTCTGTCCCTCTATCGTCTCCCTAAACCTGAAGACACAAAAGTATTTCGTAGTTATTCCCACTGTTAAGGCTGGAAAAGCGCCGCCAATCGGTAGTAGGTCCCTCCGAAAAAGAAAAAGAAAAGAAAGAAATTGGTTGTCTGTAAGAGACCGCTAAAAGCAGTACGATCAACCCTTTGTATTTCTTGGTTTGATTTCGCTGCATTCCTACTGTTTTTATGCAAAATAAATCATTTATTGTTTGATCGGCGTTCCTGACTGTGCACTTATCGATGATTTGCTAATAGCACCAGGTAGGGATTATAAAATATATCATGGCACATGAAAGATATAATATTCTATTAAAAAAACATATATTAAGGGAATAAGAAAATAATATGGCATAGAAATACACGCATTCAATAATTATACCCATAAAATGTTAAAGTACTGCATATGAAGCTAATTTCAGTTTAGTTACCAAATATATTTGGTATGCCTGTATCCATATTGTATTTACGCGTATTAAATCGCTTTGTATCCTTCCACGTTCATGTTGTGTCTGATTACAATATTTGTATCTGAAAGGTTACTATATAAGGAAAGGTATTGCATCTAACTTGTATTATAATCATCGTCTATTGAGCAGGTGATTACAGCTATGCTGCAGCTATGGCCCTAGCCTCCGACCCCCCGTGGCAGCTAAGTCTCGGATAGGAGGGCTCTCAGTCTAGACCCCACGCAAGCATCCTCCCAATGCACCTGCATTTTCGGATGTTACTAGGTGCGGATGTATGGAAGGCCTCGTCTTCAGATAACATCAATGTCAACTCTCTGTATTCAAAGATTTCATAACAATCTCCACCCCCTCAAGACTTGACCCTGTGACTAATTTTTTACCATACAACAATCTCATTAAGTAGTTTTTTATAGTATGGGGTGCAACCTAGTATCTTCAAAACTAGTGACGCCCGCGTCCGCTTAATTGTTACGCACATTCTTCTTTCACTAAAGGCCCACCGGAATCGCATAAATATCAAGAAACGCGACTGCGTAACTATCATTTCACGGCGTTGTTATTTGAGCGAGAAGTACTCTCCGGACCTGCCAGCCCATTTCGGTTAACGGAGCATATCACTAATTCTAACCAAAAAAACTTTTAATAAAAACATTATTACTGATTATAATAACACGAGTACATATTCAGACTATGATACATGAACATAAAACAGCATAAAATCAAAATGCTTTCTCTTATTTCGTAGTTCAATATATAGGCCGTGAACCCGGAACTTAACCAACGACATAATTTACGCGAGAAACTTACGTATCGATGCTCATGAAACAACATGAACTTTTAATTATTAGTGTTGACTTTATTGATTTCTAATCCACGATCTCGCAAAGGTGTTATATTGGCTCGATACGATCGTGTAACGGTACTGTTTCAAAATCCGTCTTTTATACGTAGTCCGGTAATAGTGTTGCTATCCGCTAATAAAATTACACGCACCATCATATAAATTATGTTAATTACCACACGACAATCATTTTAAGTGAGGCTTATTTACAAAGGCAATTACAATCGTTTTGTCCGTCTGACGCATGTCGCCCTCCACTCGGTTGTAGGGTAGAGAAAACCGTAGCATAGCTACATGAGTGTTGCACTACTACGCGAACGTAGCAAATATTATTGCGTATCGCCTTTGTTACGCTCACGTGGCAACTCCTACAAATTCATACAAGCTTTAATTTGGATGCAGACGTTTAATTATTGCTCATTTACGTTATCTATAAAGATTCAGTTGCATCGTAGTTTCATTAACACACACATATTCTGAAGTATAAATCAGCACGGGTTCCTTAACTGCAAACCTTTCCACTGTGATAGACAGCACCCATTGTGATTATGAATGAAACCTAACATTAATTTAAAAAGAAACAGTTGCTATAATCTATATCCTAACCTGGCATGAAAACGTGTTGTTTTTGTTTAATTAATATTTTTGATGTATGTACCCAGAATCAATTGACTTATGCAACAAAGCTGACGACATCTACGTTTAAACTCATCAAACCGGCTATAGCGGGGAACAAAAATGAACATATATAAACTCCAGGCTATGCAATCAGTGCAATCTGGAAATCCGTGATATGGGATTATAATACTTTCATGTTTTTTTTAAATAGAATAGGGGTTAAACCAGTCATCCATATAATTACTATGCCGATGCGATGCCCTCCTCCCGGCCCCTAATGGGCCCCCGGCTACATATAAACCGAACGAAACGTGACGCTGAAGATGTCACTTTACGGTGGTATTGTGTGAGTGAGAGCAGCCTCCCCGGTCGTGTTGGCCCGATTCCGTTGCATACGAGGATATGTCATGGCACTATGCATGGTATTACCACCTCCTATGCAACTTGGCACCCCTTCCTGATGATGAAAATATCTGTCTTTCATTTCTTCGCTTGATTATTATTATTTAATGACCATATCGATCACGACGAGGCGGTGAGTTAACAAGTAATTGATGACACGCCTTTGTTAATGAGTCTTGATGAGCCGAGGAGCTGGATACTAGCAACTCACCTCGACCTGATAGCTTGGTCTGCAAAGAAAAACAACTACTAGGTCGATATAATTATCACCATCACAATCATCAAAACAAACGAGTAATAGACCTCTTTTTATTTTATATTGTGATGGGGCAAACGGGCATACGGAGCTTTGTATCGACCGATGTCGATGGCCATAGATATCCGTATAATTTTTATGCATACTTTTTGTCCTCCTATCGTCCCATGGGTCACAGGAAATTCACAAACCACGCGAAACGTGACAGCAACACGTGTATGTTTCACGTACCTCCATATCGTGCCAGCCCAAACCAGCGACATGGAGTTATGGGACTACCTCAGTTCGCACATTATATATATGCAATATTTAAGTTAATATACATATATTCAAGTTGACTACATATATGCCAAATTATATAAAATATTAAATCTTACCGTTCCTATATAAGTAGAATTACACATCAATTTATATATGCAGTATATTAGTGACCCAACTTTGCTCGTAAACAACAGCGTAAAATTATACACTAAAATCTTCTTAGGAAACCGTTCTATTCATGGGTGAAAACCATCTGAAATTCCGTTCAGTAGATTTAGATAAAACCGTTCATATATATAAACAGCTTTTGGGGTCTTCGTTTTATAACATGTATAGTTATAAGATCAGAAAGTTTTGTTTGTTGTAGT
>JAFELO010000726.1:617589-673318 GCA_017140195.1 Eumaeus atala
TGTGTGTGTGTGTGCGTGGGTGTGTGTGTGTGTGTCTGTGTGTGTGTGTTTGTGTATGTGTGTGTGTGTGCGTGTGCGTGTGTGCGTGTGTGTGAGTATGTGCGTATGCGTAGGTGTGTGTGCGTACATGTGCGTGGGTGTGCGTGTGTGTGCGTGCGTGCATTGATGCAAGAGTGCTCACTCGTAATTGCTTTTGTGTATAATTCTATAATTTTAGCGGTATCCTCATAATTGTGATCCAACAACCAACTAGTTATTATTTTTTACATTTCACACTTATAAGGGGATATATATGCAATTGTTTATTGATTTTTCTGTAGATGTGACGGCCAGAAGAGGGAAAATCTATGAATAAAATTGGTTCTTGGGTGATATTCTAAATCACAGAAATCAAAATTTATTCTTGTAGACAGTTTTTCAATTTGAACAGGAAGGAGTGAGTGCTATTCTTGTATTACAAATTGGATGAATAGTTGCCGAACAATTAGCACTTCACATAATTCATATAGTTACTTGGTTAGGTAAAGGTAGGGTTTAAAGGTACATATTTTTACTTTAGAATTTTACGTTGAGCAGCCTCTAATGTCTTTGAAATTTAGTTTATGATCGATCATTATTCCCAGGTATTTAATGATTTTAACTCTTTCAAGAGTGTGGCAGTTGCAATAATATTCGTTCGTGCTCCTTGACGGATAAGGATGAATTTTAATATTTAAATTGTTATCAATAGTAGTTTCTTTAATGGAAAAGGTCATATATTTAATTTTATCTGCATCTATGGTTAAGTAACTCTCTTGGAGCCAGTTGTGTCCCCGATCAATACTTTTTTGAGCCAGTAAGTATACCTCCTGTCACGTTTTTACATTGAAAAGGAGACCTGCATCATCCGCATACGAAATTATATTCCCGACGTTACGGTTAATAGTAAGGAGATTTAGGTAAACCAGGAAAAGGGTTGTGCCCAATATACTGCCCTGAGGAACACCATAGGTGACTCGTAGGTCACGACTTTTATAATTGCCTAACACGTATCACGCATAAGAGCGTACTCAGTTAGTGAAATTGACTGAGTACGCTCTGACAAATATTCCTTAAAAAATTAAGTTGTTTTCGTCTTGTTCCGTAAGAGTCAAGCTTGTAAATCAACCGGGGAATACATACTGTGTCAAAAGCTCGGGACAAATGTATAAAGATGGCCATACATTTATTATTGTTATCTAAATTGGTAGCTATATAATCTACTACATTATGAATAGCGTCGATACTTATCTATTGAATCTATCTTTGCGTCGAAAACCAAGCTAATGATCGGATAATAGTTTCCTTTGATCAAGGTAATTTATTAGTCTATGGTTAAGGATTTTTTCCAGTACTTTAGAGATAGCCGGCAGAATAGAAATGGGTCTGTAATTTTTATTCGCATCTCTTTTACCTTTTTTAAATATAGGAAAAATTTGTATTTTTTTTTAATTCAATCGGGAATATCCCATGATTAAGACAGAGATTGAAAAAATGTGTGATAGTAGTTTTTTTTTCTAATTTTACAACTGAAGTTCCGGTAACGGGTATATGTTATTTTTAATGTTTCACTATTAGGATTCTTTTTACATTTAACAAGTAATCGGTCTCTATTCTTAATGCAGGGAAGAAGGCCAGGAGTGATCCATGGTTTTAAAATCCGTTTTCTTGTTGTTAATTTTATGTTTTTACTGTTTCTGGAAATAAGCTGTTGTATTTTTTGTACAAAACAATTTAATTCTGTATTGGGATTTTCACTTTGATAGATGGGTCCCATATCCATTTGATCTAGATCATTCCTTACCATCTCCACATCAACCCCGTCAATTCTTCCAGCATAAAGAAAGATCTTTGCCCTTTCGAGATGGTGTTTCAATAACGATATTTTAAAGCTTGGTAACAAGGTAAGTGTAACATTTAAAGAACTTATTAATCGATGAACATTTATATATGATGGCAAACGATATATTACTATAATTGCTGTCTCATTAGGGTCCATTTTTATTACTAGACAATTACAGTCATGTACCTGTGGCTCCTCAACATAAGATAGGAGGCAATCTTTAACATAAACCACGACTCCATCATTTTGTTTCTTATTATTACGTGTATGAAAATATCTATAGGCCATAACTCTAGGAATGTTAGGAGATAGTAGCCAGCAATCCGAAAGGGTCAGAACGTCACATTCAAAATTCATTATTTTATTTACATTACTGAACCGATATATACTCCGAACTCGCTACAGCAAATATGTCTACGTCGGTCATTATGTTATGTATTTCAAACATTAAAATTTAAAATATAGCAACACTGGGATTAAAATATGTCGGTTCAATTTAATATATTTACTGGGATCGCAATTATTTATATAGTGTATTCCAAAATCAATTTAGTGAGTTGTGCGAGGTGTGTGTTACTTCATAATGTTGAGTAGTGTAATTGTGGACAATTGTATGTTTGTAACGTATACGCTAATAATATCATGTTTCGTAATGTAGAATTTCATCCTTATAATATTAGTGATTGAGTTTTCGAAAGTATTACATGAGTATAATAGCGATAATAACGAAATTGATGTAGAGATGACACCGAATTGAACTTTAGCGAAAGAAATCACAATCTCAAAGTTGGTTCTATAAGAGGTTATGACAGGCAGATTACATTTTGTATTCTTAAAAAAATATGAACACCTTCTAATATTAGTATTTATATTATTGTAATTCTTAGTTAAGCTAAGGTTGTAGCTTAAACAATTGGTATCGGTTAGTCACATAGATTTAAATAAAATAAAAAAAACTTTATTTGTAAGGTGACATACGAAACAAATAAGTGAAGAGAAACATGGTAGAAAAATCAAGAATTATTGTAAAAAAATTACAAACATACTTAGTTTGCAAAAGAAAACAAAAATACTTCGATAAAAAATCATACAAATGTAATTTATCCATTCGGACACCTTACAAAATGGCGAGACCTCAGCAAAAAATCAGAACTAAGTTTCTGACATTGATTTTCCGTTCACCAATTTTCTTTCACCTCTGGCAACAGTATTATTTGTATTCATTTGTGTATTTCAGGATATGACACGATATAATATATATATATATATATATATATATATATATATATATACATACACATGCAAACAAAATACATACATAAACATACACACAAGTAATATATTATATACAATGCAATGGCATAGTGAACAATGATGTCTGATATTTCATAACTGATTATTGCTTAAAACTGTAACTAATAAATTCGGGGTGGAACCTTTGTAAAATTAAAAGAATACTAATTAAAAATAAAATAATAAATTAACGTAGTCTTTGAGTGTCCAATAAATACTTTATATAATGTTGTTTAAATGTTGGTTTAGAAGGAACATAGTGCAATGGAGGCGGAATATTATTCCCACACTTCGAAGCTGCATATTTAAAGCTGCTCCTGAATGCAGCTGTACGGTGAGCGGGCGTGTATAATGTTTAATGTGCAGATCTTGTGCGATGTGTTGTGTTAATGTCTCTTGTCCAGTCCAATCTCTGAAAGAGATAAGTTGGCACGCCGTGCTTAACTATCCCAAATAGCATGGTGGCTAGATGTAGTCGCATTCGGTTCTCCATCATCAATATAGAAGCTTGGTTTTAGAAAGGAGTTACGTGACTTCGCCGCGGTATTTGAAAGCCGTAACGTGCACAAGCATTTTGCTGTATGCATTTTTTGTGCGTTCTAATAGTCGTGGTCCTATTAATGCATCAACATAATTGAAGAGTACTAGTGCCTCACATAATCGAATGCGAAGCTTTTGACTTTGCGAGTTCCTAATACCATATAAAACTTTTAATCTGTAGAAACAGTTACCAGCCATTTTTCACATTCATATGTTTTTCAAATCGCAGGTTTTCATCTATAAGTAGACCTAAGTTGCGTGCTTCTGATAACCCCCTCAATTTTTTGAACATTAATAACGCTTAACGGATCAATGCTTTTAATCCTGTTTACTTGCTTTGGAGTACCAAGTTTTGTTGGGATTTAGAAGCAAAGAATTGGATTTAGCCCAGACATAAATTCTATCCAGGTCATCATTAAGTTTATTGAGGGACAGCGCTATATCGGTAGTTTTAAAAGCAAGGTATAACTGAATATCAATGGCATACATGTGATATTTGCAACGCTTTATGCATTTCGTAACGTCTAAAGTATAGATGCTAAACAGGATTGGGCCTAAAATTGATCCTTTTGGGAAACCTCTACTGATAATACTGCGCCGCAACGAAATCACATTTCCCTTCCCTTTTTTCATTTCAACTACTTGATGTCTATCCTGAACATGCCTCCTTCAACCCGTAGAAACGTAGCTTTTCTAAAAGTAATTTAATATTTATAGCATCCAATGCTCTAGAGAAGTCGAGGAGGACCATGATGGTAACGTGTCCACTATCCTGAGCCGGCAGGATAACATCCATTACATTCGTGTGTGCGGTAGTAGTGCTATGGTGTTTTCTGAAGCCAGACTGCATAGTAGGTAAGATACCATCACTCTCTATGTAAGCTGTTAATTGTTTGCTGACTACTTTTTCTCGAATTTTTGAAGGACATGGCAATACGCTTATTGGTCGTAAGTCCATGAATTCTGTGGGATTAGCAATTTTGGAGATTTATATTTTTCAGGGAAGGTGGACGAAGAGATGCTTTTGTTGATTAGATTGGTTAGAGCACATAGAGATTAGGAAGGAGATAACAATAGCATATCCAAACTAATGTCATCAGAGCCGACGGCGTTAGATCGTAAGTCCCGAATAATGCCAGCTACATCTCGCTCACGGAGCGTAAATTAAATCTAATTGAGTTGTCATATTAACTTCTGTGAAATAGTCGACATATAGCGGATTAACAGTGTCATCTCCTGTAACATTCAGAAAATGTGAATTGATTTGCTCCATATAAATATTAATTTGAAGCCACATTTGTTCGACAGAACCAGTTATAGGATGTTAAAGGACACATATAGGCAATTCACTCCTTACATAAAACCACACGCCGCCACCTCGCGTCCGTATACTAGCCGGACGAGGGATGTGTCGGAGGCGGTATCCGGGTATTACTGGAGCCATGTTATCGTCTCCCTTCTTAAGCCACGTCTCGTTCAATGCCAAGATGTTGACGTCGTGTCTAGTGAGCGCAACAACCAGCTCCTCGTGTCCACTAGTTAGGAAGCGTGGGTTAGTAGTACCAACACGGATATTTTTTAATTCGTGCCATTACTTACATAACACGTAATAAATATTATATACGTTACATTAAAATAAGATACATATAAGAACAAAATTTATTACTATACAGATATTTATACAATTCGCATAATATATTAAGGTTTGCCACAATATTTAAAAAATATAAAATATAATAGTACAATATAGATAACACATATAACATAATATGACATAATTACTTATGCTAACGAATAAGATTTGGCTATAACATACTGTTCCAATAAATGCGCAATATATGTCGTTTCCAAATAAAAAATTGAATATAGTAATATTCTACATAAAAGTATATTATGAGATTTTGCAGCCTCGTACTATTTTTGTAAAAAAATACTATGCCATAGACTATTGTCAACAAAGGACACATCAAAAACACGAACAAGAGTAAAATTATAACTAAACAAAACGGTTATAAAATATATAAAATAATGTTACAAAATGATTACTTAATATTCAAACATATCAGGAGCAAAAAAACCTTTTCAATGTCGCGAGAGGACCTAATGCGATATTTGGCATTACCAGCATCACGACGCACAAATATACATACGTCCATCGTGTTTCCAAGCATACCGCCATCCCTCTTCCTTTTCTTTTGTGCGAGCAGCGTAGAATAATTGACGGTTAAGTCGCGTCAATTTATATTTAAGATCTGCTTCTTCTCTAATTAGTCGCTGTGTGGTTCCGTCTTGTTTTCGTAGGAATATTTTTCCGTTAGATAACCAGCGATATCGGTAATTGCTCATAGCGAAATCCCTCGATAAGAAGAAAAGTCTTTCCATTCTGGCCGTAAGGTCTTCAGATCTATGTATCTGGCCCACCTATGCCCAGCTTAATGGTAATGAGCATTTCCTCTAATGTGTTTTTTATACATATATTTTTTTAAATTTATTAATGATGGTCGTAAATTCTACTATAATTGTCTTTTTAGAGGGGTTTTTCTTAGTTGCGATGCGAAAAGTATATTTTATTTCATAGCCTTCTACGGGCACATTAAGTGTACAACTTGTTTTGGCAACAATATTCAAAATATCTTCTTTGGTTTCATTTCCGGAGATAGGAACATTTTTTATTTCCACACATGGGCTCTTGGGGTTTTTTCACTTTTCTCTACTCTGTTCTCAAGAATTTTGATATACTTTAAATTATTAGTATTCTCTGTTTCTAAATGTGAAGTTTGTTTATTCAATGTCTCATATTTTTCGAATAAGAAGTGTATAGATAATAGATACCTGGATGCTGTCGTTCTGTTTTTTAATCTGTTCGACTGTGTCATAATTTTTTTCATTTTTTTATTTTGTCGTTATTCAAACTTTAAAAACATGGATTTCATATTTGACATGAACGTTTCTAGAGTGTTACTATCCTTAGTTTGCTTCATATCGAGGCATTAACGCTTACTACTAAAGGTCCCTTGGGTAATATTTTTATTCCCACTGTCCTCACTTGACATCATCAACTCGATTCCATTCAAATTTGAGTTGGACGAGCTATGTGTCATCGCTGACGTATGATTAGATAATGATTAATCATACGTGATAGATGGCGGTGAACGTCCAAAAGCATTTTGTTGTGTTTATGAAATGTTAACTTGTCAGTTGTAACTTTCTATCTGTCTTGGGTAAGCTAACACAGATTATGCATTTGAATGTATTAACTATTTCAATCACAAAAGATGATGACATATAACCTAGAATCGATTTGCGGTGGATCCTACCACTATATCGAACTGCAAGAACACTTGGCGATATACCAAAGTAGGTGAAGTTAGAGATCCATTGTGTCGTATATATATTTATAAAATTTGAGGTTGTAGGTTATGTAAAAGACTTAGCGTTGTTGATAAAGTAGCTGTCACTCACTTGTAATATCCTTTGGGTACATACTGAGAGTTTAAATATTTTATTTAAAATTATCTGCTCACTCTGTGCCTTATGTACATTTGTTGAAACTTGTACTTCTTTGTTGATTAAAAATAAAAAATCTTTTCAAAATTTTTATCTCTCGCCTTATTCTACGTTTGTATAATAAACGACACTAACGGTAGAAGAAAGTTTGTAAATTTCATACTGAAAACTTAGTCAATAGCAACTGCTGAACTGATCTCACGTGTGTACAGAGATAACATTCCGCTCCAATATAAATGTTGTAATTGTTACTTTTAGTAAATACGTTAAAAATCTCAGAGTATATTGTGATGCAATTTTTTCTTTGACGCATCACATAAAATAGGTTAGTAGGAAGATGTTTGCAACTCACAGCAATATTGCCGAATTGACATTTCTATCATTGATAGATTTTGCGTATAGTTGCTACATTAGCCTAACGGAAGAACAGCTTATAGAACTAAACAGTCTCCAAAATTTGTACATAAGGTTCATTTGTGGCGTGCGTAAATATCCCACATATCACACAATAGAGCACGTCTCGAATGGTTACCTATTAGCTTACGACGAAATTTCGTAACCTTTTCCCCTATCATATTCGATAGATATCGTTTGTATATCGTTCCAAAAAACAGCTTCATATTTAAAAGATAAGTTTGATTTTCGCAGCTCTGATAGTAAGGATTTGGGATCTGTGGCTATTTTCCTTCTAATCATTCCTATCCAGCATACCAAATACTACAAATCTTCTTTCACTATTAAGGCTATGATGCTTTGGAATGCTTTGCCAGCTACTATTAGGAGCGATAAAAGCATAAGCAACTTTAAAACTTTATTAAGAACCCAGTTACTAGAATGAGTTTCAACTCACTAGAAAAGCTTTTGAGTACCTAAATTGTTGTAACAAAATTAAATGTATTTATTTTGTTGTATCTACGCAGTATGTAAAAGTGTATGTATGTATCTACATTATATTTATTTACTCCTCGATGCAATTGGATTGGCCTTGTTTGACCTCCCGGGATCAGAACGGACATAAAAAAATAAGAAAGATCCCCCTCGATTCAATTGGCTTCGTCTGGGTTCACCCCAGGCTACTAAGCCACACCGCCACGACAACCACGGTGGGGGGCCTTGTTTGACCTCCCGGGAACAGAATGGTCATAAAAGCAGCGTCATAAAATGCTCTCAGTACTTCGACGTATTGCCAATTGACCAACCTTCGCTGTAAAGCTTCCATAAGAGCCCAGGTTTCGACAGAGTCAAAAGCATTTTCGTAGTCCACAGAAGCAAGGCACAGCGGCTGATTGTACTCACGTGTCTTTTGTACAACTTGCCTTTTAGCGAAAATGTGGTCCAAGGTGCCAAATCCTCTGCGAAACCCAGCCTGCTCCGGTGTCTGGAATTCGATATGCTTTGTGGTAATACGACTCGTCAAGACTCTTGAGAATAGCTTGTAAATATGGCCGAGAAGTAAAATTGGTATGTAATTTTGAGAAAGCGATTTATTATCCTTTTTAAAAACAAAACAACGTTACTTTCATGCCTTAAGAGGTACGCCTCGCTGAAGGACAAATTTAAAAATCTTTTTTAGCTCTTATAACACATGTTTGCCTCCTGCCCCACCATGGTTCCAGCCTTGACGTGGCGGTGGGGCTTAGTAACCTGGAGTGAACCCAGGCGTAGCCAATTAAACCAAGGGGGATCTTTGCACCCCTCTTATAAGAAGAGGGACTTAAAAATCAGGAGGAAGGATCGCTCTCGGTACTCCTCTTATAAGAAGAGGGGGCTTAAGAGCAACAGGAGGTGGCGCTTTTGCACACGGGGCAAGGGGCGAGGATGCGAACTTCACCCCGTTGCACTGTCCTGTGCAAGTCGATGGGGTTGTCTTGTAGTACTGGGCAACCTCATTTGTGGAGGTGGAGTTGATCCCTTAGGGGCTGACTAGTCGTCGAGGTGCCCTAATGAATGTGTTCACCAAGGGCTGCACTGATGGCACTCGCGGTGATTTTTGTGGGTATTCGGCCACCCAGGGCCGGTGAAGGCGCGTACATGCGCTTCCCCGCGTCAATGAGAAAAAAGGTTCGCCTTTTGCCCTAAGAAGCTCGACTGTAATACCACCGTCCTTCCTCTTTTAAGCTGATCAAGTGCTAGACTAATCTCATTCAAGCTGACGTTCGGAAGATCGCCTGACAAATGTCGTATCAGGCTTGCTTGAGGTTTTTCAGGGTACCGGGATGAGGAGTGTGCGACGTGTATAATTTGCTATAGAAAGCTTAGATCTCAGATAAGATCACAGCCTTAGAAGAAACGGTAATCTCAGAATCAGTCCTAATCTTTGTCAGATGCTTTCTTCCAAGCTTCTCCACAAAAACTTTCGACTATGTATTCTACTCAATCGCTTCGGTAGCCCGTTGCGTCTTTGAGCAATATTAGTCGGCGTATTAGTTTGCGGATATGCTTTGAAAGGAGCATGTCATCGGTAGATGTAACGTCTTCGCGTGCCCTGCGTTCTCTCATAAGTCTCAGAAGAGACGTTTAGATTTATTCACGAGGAATCTCACGCCATGATGGAGTCTCGTTTTTCCTGAAGTGGAATAGGTGATCCGGTGGCAGAGTTATCTTGTCTTCACCTTATATTGAGACTTCACAATACCCCTGAACGTGCCATTGGATTTTTCCCAGTTTCACCTCCAGCTCAACTAAGTGGTTATCTAGTCGAAGCGTTCATCCGTTATACGTAGCCAGGTCAAATTGGCAGTAGCTATCCATATCCCGGAGATTCTTAGCACCCTCTTATTCCATCGCTGCCTTGGCCAGGGCTAGAGGCACTACCGGGAACAAGTGGCCGAATTCTGCTGTTGTCGTCCATTTCAGTTAAATGATCGTAATTGCCGTGCTGATTAGGCGGATTGGTAATCCCAGATTAGGTTTTGGACCGGCGCTACTGCTGCCTGTTACCGACCCAATTAATGGTGGCTTTCACTTGGTGCAACCGCTGTCTGGTGCTCCCGTCTATTTCACTGTCACTATGGAGCAGACGGGATATCAAACAACCGGGTCGCTGAAGCCTCCTAGATCTTACGATGTTATTGCCCTTTAACGACTTTTATGTCACCCGGGGCTTGGATTGAGGGTGGGGGTATTAGTAGGCCGTCCACACAGCCCATAACATGCACCATAAATTTTGTAATTTGCACAAAAAAAAGACCTGTAGTAGGAGTATGTTTTAGTAATAAGTGGAAACTTTCTTGACGTACGAGTTAGTAATATTATTTTTGAACCTTTGTTTCCCTATTAAATAATAAATAATAAGAACCAAGAATAGACAAACCTCCGCATTCGAGTGTACATTTGCTTTTTAAAGCGATTTTCAAGATTCAATCAAGCCACAATTTATTCTGTTTTACAATACACAATGTATTGTAAAACAGAATAAATGTTACGCAGTACATCTTACTAAACAAACTGGTTTTAATATCTCGTTAATACAGTCCGTAAAAATGGCACGATTTGCTTAATATTATAAACAGAATAAATATTTCATCGGCATTACATAACTACAATTCAATTTACTAATAATTACGACGAATGCTGGTAATCATTTTAGTACAATGCGCTTAGTGTAGTTAAACGTTGGTAAGGATCAATATGAATTTCCATCAAGTAGTGACAATTCGTGCCATCAACTAAGTTTATACTTCCTTTTAATATATTCCAAATTGTTGTATTCTTTTTAATAATTGGAAGCATGGCGGAAGGTAACGGAATGGGTGTATAGTCCACGCTATGCTGGCAATTTAGTGATGCAAACATTCACAAACTGGGACGTATCCCACTTTATGAATAATTTTACACGCAATATTTAGCTATGTTCATAAAAAAATGGATCATGTTTTGCCTATTTTAAGGCTGAAATCGACATACACGTTATTTCAATGACATTTTATCTACTTAAATAGGCATTTAAGTAGACAAAATGTCATTGAAATAACGTGTAGTTCGATTCGTTCACAAAGATTATTTGTTTTTCCTGTAGGTAAACCGAAACTGTCGCCACGCGTGGTAATAATATGTAACACGTCTTGTCTTATAGCGTTGATATTTATTACAGATGAGCTGTTATTGATTCCACGTGCCTACTCGACCGTGCGTATAACATCCGTCGCCCCTCATTGTACTTGTATGAACGAACACAAGTCGAGCACAAAACCAATTTGTAACTAATAATAGCAGGATTATAACCCGTGGACCACACCCTAATATGTTGTTAATTATACGAAGTAATTAAATGAATTAATCTGGAATTACACTACGGTGTGTGAACGTGCCGGTCATACAAATTGTATTCAGTGCTCACTGTAAAAAACATCAATTATATTTTTGATTTGCTGCATTGCGATTAATTTGGGCTGAAAGGGCTAGAAAGGTACCTGTTGCTAAGACGTGATACTAAGATGGAAATTGATATTTTACAGCAGTTTTCCTTATACTATACGGGGACAAAGGAGATGCCTTTTGATAACTACTGACGCCCATAAACACCCGTATATGTAATATAATAGTGACGCAAATGCGTTGTCCTACTTTCCTCCTCCACTCCAATGGGTCACCCGCTACTCGCACACAAGAACGTTACTTTATTTTATAGAAATATAGACAATCAGTAATTACAAAGAACATAGACAAGAGCATAGGTTGATAAGTATCCACCGACATTCTCAAAGGTTAAATGATTGTATAAACAAACTTTTTACAGACCCGTCGCCCTCCTTCACCCCCTAACTCTTGTACTTTCTGAAGAGGCTCTGCCAAAATCTACATAAAATACGTAGGTATTATGTAAGTAGTATGTGGTCATGCGCCTGGCCCGAACGGACCACCGGCTCCATGACGATAAACAAGAATGATCAACTCACACAACTATTTAATCAAACACAAGGACTTGATGATGATAGGAGGAGAGTGCTTATATATCGTATATGAGTTTCGTAATCACAAATTGACCATCAGACCCATCTCAAATATAATTGGGTTCTTAGCTTTTGAAATAGACTGACTATATTAATTTCATGAACCAATGAACTCGAGGCATAGGGGAGTTGAAATAGTTGTGGGTATAACTAGGTCACTACATTTAGTTAGTCATCACTTTGCTGGACTACACACTGACCGTAACTAAATTGAATTATCGAATTGGATATTACTCGAATAATTTACACACCATAGGAGTGAGACCGTGTGTGGACCAGAAGAGAATCAATAAAATATTCACTACTATACCAACCATATTTCTTCTATTAAATACGATACGAGCTATCGAATCTTTTTCACTACTATCACGACGATATTTTTTTAAATTAAATACGAGAGATCGAATCCTATTCATTACTACACCACTATGTCGTGGCAAATAAGATCGAATCCACTGAAAAGTACTTGATCTAGGATCATTGTACCATAACCTACATAGTATTATCATAGAACCTTCTCGGGATTATTAAAAATCTATTTTTAGACTACTGCCCAATCTCTATGGCATATATGTATGAACTCTATATGTGTATCCGAAGCTGACCTCGCGTATTAAATTATCACGTCCTTTATAATAGGGCTCTCTCAAAGGCTCTTCGGTGCGGATCCAATATCAAACATTACTCGATAAGACTTACATTTTACAGAAACAGGAAAGAAAACAAAGAGATAGAAGCATCATGTAGGAATATTTGAGATTCATTAGTGCCATTTTGAAATAATGTTTTCTGTCAAAAACTTTCTTAGTATTTGTTATTGCTTTGACTTTCGCCAGCTATGCTGTCGCGTGTTGAGCGGTCTGCGAGTAGCTGGTAACCCAATAGAGAGATAGAAAAGGAGTGCAATTCATTCGCATGAGAACCATATTGCGAATGTCTATGGGCTTCGGTGGTCAAAAAAAATTACCCCTTAATAAAATAAAAAAAACGAGTCAAATTGTTAATTTATGGTTATGGAAGAACTATATGTACCACCAAATTTTCTCAATTACAATGGGAAGTACTTAATACGAAACAGATACTCTATGCCAATTCAGGCTAAATATACTTTTTTTGAATTATAATGTATATTAGTTATTACTTGGTTTTCAAAACTGCACTTAAGATGATTATCCCTAAATTTATTAGCTCCAAAAATTTCTCTAATGCTTTCAAAGTGAAATGATCAGTGTTTTGCTTCACAATATTTTAATTTAGGTGAAATAATTATAATCAAAGGTGAAGCCATTTCTAATAATTTTAAGAGCTAAGCATTTGGCTTCTATTCTTGCTCTAATACTGTGGACATACTCCACAAAATGGGGATTTCACAAACATTTGTTATAGAATATTTTACGCCAGCGTCACAATGAGACAATTGAAGCTGAGTTGGTCTTGCGTGTGGAGTGACGGCGTGGCGTGACGGCATGCGGAGATGGCGCGTGGCGTGATGGCACGCGGTGACGGGGCTACTAGTACTGACAAATCGTTGTCACGGCTAATGTAGCCGTTTGTGACTTATAACAAACCACAACAATAACGTTTAATATTTCTCATGTCTGTAACAATGAACATTTTAACAAAATGTCTATAATTGTTAGGAATGGAAGCGGAGTAATTGAATGGATAACTAGTTAGCTTACCCCTTATATGTCATGTGGTATTTGCAGTCATGTTCAAATTGTTGTCATGGTAACGAGAAGTTTGACGTGGCGGAAATTATTCTATCCATAATTTAGTTGATTGTCGAATTGTTATACAAACCTTCGATATTGTATATTGGCATCAGCAGTATCTACTGCTCAATTCTCCCCTTTTTCGGAAAAAGTATATCATACTCATGTCGTTTTATAGAAACGATGGTGTCAACTAAAAGGCTGCGACTGTACGTGATTGATTTTCTCAAAATATAAAAAAGGGATTTTCATGCATAGAGAGGTGCCCGAGGTAGGTTATTCCGTATAAGTCAACGCGGGCATTCACGGGCAAATACAGTCCAGAACGCTAAAATCCTACAACAAATATCTAGTATAACGTCTGCTGCACTGGGTCCCTCCGTTAAGCCACATGTGAAGCGGCTCTAATCGTCAGCAACTGGCGGAGACCCCGTAATCCTTCGGATTTGAGGATCAATGTCCGAACTTACTTTGGCCCCGTTTACTGCAATTGCCTTACAATATGTACTTATTAATCAAATAAGTCCTGAAAAGCTATTTGTTTGTACGTGAGATCTATTTTCTCAAAATCTACTCAACGAATTTTCATACGGTTTTCTCCCGTGGATAGAGCTTTTTCCATTGAAGGTTCTAATGTATAAATAATTGTGGTATAAGTGTGGGCCTACTAGCCCTAAATTTAGCTGGTAAGATTTTCTAAAAATCTGTGAAAAGCCATATCCCTCTGCAAGAGGCAGGAGTGTACAAGCTTGATTGTGACTCTGGACTCTCTTATATAGGGCAAACTAAAAGATCTATAAAAGTTCGCGTTAAAGAATACATAGCCGATATGAAACAAACCGACGTGTTACAAAATCTGCGGTCTGTGAGCATGCTGAAGTTGGCCCCTGCGATTACAGTAGTAACTTGGCCGCGGTTTATACCATATATTATATTATTTTGCATATAAGCAAGGCCCCGGGCGTGGCGGCCCGATTGTTTTGCGATGTAGCTTGGCACTTTTACTAACCTGGACTTATGTAAGTATTTTGACGTAATTCCTTAACACAAATAAACAGTCGCACGGATCCATAACGGTCAGTGATCCTATGAACCACGTCGCACCCTCAAGAAAATGGCCGAATTCTGTCGAACGACGGCGCGATGTAGCATAGTTTTAGTTCCACTTAGTTACAGACAAAGTTCCTCGCAGTATAAGTGGGTACTTACGTGCATGTTCAACTCTGTGGGACCGCGGGCAACATCAAACATTTTATCGTTTAAGGTACCGATGCTGAAAAAATTTTGACTTCATCCTGTTATCAGAAATTGAAAAATCCTAATAACACTTTGTCTTTGGTCCGATCCGGGATTCAAACCCGGTATCTCGCACATGTTGCCGAACATGTTTCTCTAGGCCACGAGGCTGTATTATCTATAATAACTTTATCAAGAAGTGATATTCCTAACATTGTTTGCATGCAGAGAACTTTAGAAACACAGATCTGGTCACAAAAAAGTATCACTAACGGAAACGAAAATAATACAAGTGTGTATATTTAACCAAAGTCAAAAAGACATTTAATTTGAAAAATTGTAAAAACTACAAACCTAAATACACAAACCGCACATATACGACATTATAGCCATCTGTATTAGCAGTATCACACGACCGACAGGTACCACCCCAATCATGCGAGATATATATACATATATATGTATATATATATATATATATATATACACATACATACATATATATATATATATCACAAATCACTTCTACAAATTACAGACCAATTTCACTTCTCCACAAATCTTGACGAATTCCAGCCTTTAGTACCATGGATCACATTTTCGCCATAAGGCAAGCTGCACAAAAGACAAATGAGACCAATCTGCCGCTGTGCCTTGCCTTTGTGGACTATGAGAAAGCTTTTGACTCTGTCGAACTTCCGCAGGAGTGAGATAAATAAACTATCCGATATCACGCGACGAATAGGCTCGCCGTAGTGACAATAGGCTGGCCACACACTCTGAAGAATTTATGACAGATGGGCCAGTACGGTTCCGGAGTCCACTCCGCGTTTAGGAAAATGATATGTTGGTCGACCGTTCACCAGGTGGGAAGACAATATACGTACAGTAGCCGGTCCGGGATGGATGCGAATAACAGGAGGTCGGCCATCCTGGCGTTCATTGAGAGAGGCGTATATTCAACCGTGGACCGGAAGGGACTGATAATGAATAAAAGAAAAATCCTCAGTTTCAAGTTCTCTCAGTGAAGTCGTCTGTATATCAGGGGACTCCTTGGAAGACACGAGTGAGGCCATTAGAGGTAATTCAGTGCTATGCGAACTCACTCCTTAACTAACAATTACAAAATTAGAGCTCAACTGATGTGATATAACTAATGCAAAACGGCGCCGCTAAGACGCATTTGCTCGTAGTTGAAAAAGCCCAACGGGCAGTCCATACTGTCAGCGCATCGCTTCTTTTCTTATACCCACCTCTGAGGTCTATATGTACTGGCAAGTGCTTACCGTCAGACTCACTGTGGTATGTGGTTATGGATTAATATATATATATATATATATATATATACATTATTCATTGCAGCCAGCCGTAATGTAATAGAATTATCTTCATCTTTTCTACTTTGGAGTACAGTCCTCGAAGTTTTGTGTCCTTTCTTTTTCGTTCACAAGGGCAAAAAAAAATAAAAAAATGAATATGAACAATAATACAAGTAAAAAAAACATTCTGTTTTTTAATCGCAGTACAAAAAACACGAGTGAAGCTGAAAGCACATTATACCTGCCACTTCACTAAATCACTGGGAACTTTGAATTTATCAGTTGTGCAGCAATGTACCACGAAGAATATATTATCACTTTAATTTCACTATATAAAAAAAGGAAAAGAGTAGAGCCCTGAAAAGGATCACACAACCAATAAGATGTATACTCAGTTACAATTAAATATAATTTAATATCCAACTTTCACATGTGGCATATACTATTCAAACTAAAACATTATTGATACGGTATATCAAATTAATAGCCATACAGATAATGCAATTACTACTATCAAAATGCACACATAAGAGAATTAAGACATCTTAACATTAATAAAGATTTGGAACATAAGATAAGAAACATAGCATCGGCAAGAAATCATAAACTCACCCTTTCATTTGTAACATAAAATTGTCGTGACATATTTTATATCACGAATATATGGGTTCACGGCGGCAAAGGAAAAAAAACTAATTAATTATGGTTTAGGAATGGCAGGTAGCGTCAGCCATCCCAAATACATCCATCCTCCCCATAGCAAAAATGAAAAAGTATGACATTCCTTCAACAAAGAGAACATTAAGCCTTACAGTCACAGATGACAAATATATTTTTTTATAAAATATTTAAGATGCAAAATATGATTGCTACACTGTTTCTTTACAAATTTTAATTCATTTCAGTATTCATTAACGAAATAGTACGAGTACATTATGCAATAGACGAAAATACAAGGGTGGATCTAAAAGTTCGTGGCCTAACCTACATGGAGCTATGACATCTTTTTAAATCTACTGTCATTTTTAGTATGTGTCATTTTGATTTATTGTGCGTAGTTTCATTGTGATACTGCACAATATAAAATATTCCGTGATTATTGATTTAAAGCGATCTGACGTAATTTTCAATAATGGAGAAATTTGTACACCGTGAAGTCATTAAGTACCTCAATAAAAAAGGCCTATCACCAAAAGACATCCGTCAAGATATGGTAAGCTCTTTGGGGGAGTCGGCTCCATCGTATTCCAGTGTCAGGAAGTGGGTAGCTGAGTATAAGCGCGGTGGTGAGAGCATTAAAGATGATCCTTGGAGTGGAAGACCTACATCCTCTACCACGAAAGAAAACATCGATAAAACTTGTGATCTCGTACTGGGTGACCGACGTTTGACCATTGGTAAGATAGCTGAGATAACAAACATTAGTTATGGCCGGGTGCAACACATAAAAACGGAAGAGTTGGGGTTCCATAAGGTTGCTGCTCGCTGGGTCCCGAGGTTGCTTTCAGCTGAACAAAAACGAGTTCGATACACAATTTCGCGAGGCTGTTAGGAACTTTTTGAGACTGATCCCGAGGACTTTTTGTCTAGATTTGTTACCATGGATGAAATCTGGGTTCGCCACCATACTCCTGAATCAAAGTAACAATCCAAACAGTGGAAAAGATCAGACTCTCCTACACCGAAGAAGGCTAAGGTCGTTTTGTCGACTAACAAAGGCATGGCTTCTGTTTTTTGGGATGCGAAGGGCATTATTTTTGTAGATTATTTACTGAAAGGTCAAACTATAAATTGTAGTTATTATTGTAACCTTTTACGAAGACTCCGGGAAGAAATCCGGGAAAAGTCCGACGACGAAAAAAAAGTCCGGGAATATTGCGTAAGAAAATTTTGTTTCATCAAGGCAATGCACGTGTTCACACTTCGGTTGAAACAATGTCTGTAGTCCATGATTGTGGCTACGAATTGCTGCCCCGCCCATCTTAATCGCCGGATTTAGCCCCCTCAAATTATCATTTATTTCCAATTTAAAAAAAAACATTTGGGTGGCTCGAAATTTTCGACCAAGGATGAGGTGATAGTCGCAGGAAACAATTATTTCGCCGACCTTCCGGAATCTTTTTTTTTTCGAGGGGATAAACAAGTTGCAGGTCAGGTGGAAGAAGTGTGTTGAATTAGATGGAGACTATGTCGAAAAATAAAAATAAATTTGGATCCACTTTTCTTTCATTTTCTTGGTCGGGCTTGAACTTTTAGATCCACCCTCGTACATTTCCTCCCACGTGGGATGAGATGTTTTACTTTCTTCCTGTGTTATACGTACATTTTCTGTCCCGTCTGAGAAGAAAAGAAAAAGAAGGTATTCAAGTCCCATATTCAACTACCTAAGTAATTTTAAAATAATATTCTTTGATCCCGTCTATCAGCGAAAGCGTGAAAAAATCATAAAGTCGTACCACTGAAATGTGATTCAATTAAATAGTGCCCTCGACGCAATCTCCACACTCCGGGCAGTTTGATCCCAATCTTGAGCCATTCATCGAAGCATTCACTCGAAAAGCGCATCATCGTTTGCTTCACAAAAATTTAATTTGTTGTGTGTCAAAAAATTAATTTGTTGTCTGTATAGCGTGTCTACGAAGTCTAAATTAAAATTCACCATATTCATTTCTTGAAATATCCATGCAAATTCCAGACATGCAAATTCTACTAAATAAGCCGCGATAAAATCCGTAAAAGTAGGATGATTGTAAGAAATATTCATTAAGTCATGAATGTCAGTGTCTAAGGACACTTATGGTTTAAATTCCCAGTCGTATGTATTTGTAATGAGAAACATTACAGGGGTTTTGAGGCAAATCTGTTTCTGTATCGATTGAAGGTCACCCAAGACCAGGAGCGGAGTGGGTTCGTAGATATCCCATTTTGCATATCCCTTTCATATACTTATGTTTGAGTCATGGCGAAATAGTGTTAGGTCGGCCATCTTTGCACCATTGGTTTTGTGTGTTTTGCAAATTGCGAAGCATAGATCTTATAAATCGGGTTTTGTTGGTCTTTTGTAAACTCCGAACTTATTTTATTGGGGTAAAAATTTCTTATGTGTTATTATTGTAGATTGTAATCTATTTTGATTTGTGAAAACCCACACACCGCACGAAACTCGACAGAATAGCAATCACTATACGACCCTGAGAATGTGTAAACGAAATTTAATATGTAATGAAAAAAATATGTTAACACTTAAATTGTAAAAGCCATTGAGTTACAATATATCACAATAAACGATATCATAATGAATCAGATGTTCTGAAGAGTCCTTCATTGTATATACATGTTTTTTGCAAAGACGACATTGCACACATGGCTTTTTAACAAAGCAGATGCTATTTGATGTTATATTGTGCAGTTTCATTAAAAACCCTTCAGTAGTTTTTATTTGAAAGGGTAACCACATCCGCTATGTATTGTTGATGAAATCAACGACGGCTCCAACTTCATGTTAATCATCCTGGCCTTTCAAATTTCCATTAGTTTCGATAATATCTCAGCAGTAACAATTCTAAAGAGTCCATCATTTGGATTGTTTTTAATTAGCTAACGAATAATGAAGTATAGGCGCGTCCGTTTCGACTTTATCCTTTTAATATTTAATGTAGCTGTACAATTCTCAATACACGTGTTAAATAACATAGATAAAGGGCTTATTTTTTGTTTACGCGTTTCGTAAAGCTTGTTTTAGCAAACAAGCTTTATTAACACCATAAAAAATCCCAATGGCAAATCAGAGTTTGTAAAGCGTAGAAAATCACGTACGTAGTTACTTGTAAGTGTATCCTATAATAAAGCCGGAAAGAACGAAGAAGTGGGGAAAATGAGAAGAAAGAAGAAGAACAAAAGAAAAGATTTTTTATGTTTAAGTAAAGGGAAAATAAAGAAGTGCATAGTTTAAACATTTATGAAAAAAGAGATTGTCTTATACAGTTTTATTCTTAGTAATGGCGAAATATAAAACTGTTATAAAACTATTATATTAGGATGGGCACATTTACGCCATTTCTATTGTTTCTACTTTAAAAATTTCTAAGCGTAGGTATTTTGCACTTTAAATAAGGATTTATTAGCCCTTTATACATACAAAGGGTATCATTACTGTCCTTGTTGTTCTACAAGTTCTTTTCAGATTATAATCTGATAATATCTGTGAAATCAGTTAGACACTTACCTACGTACCTAATGGTTTTTATTTGTAAAACTACACTTATAAATGAATAAGTAGGTACGTATTTATGCTCACTAACCCTACCTGGGTCAATTTAGGGGGACTAAAGAGATCACGGTTGAAGCCTTGTGGTACGCCAACAAATTTCTATCGCACTATCTAATGATATTTACTTTGTAAATATCTTGTATTGTTTTTTTTTTTTGTTTGTGTGTGAAAACAGCATGAAAATACGTTCGTAGATTTAGAGATAATTTATCACACCAGAGAGCTTTTTCAACTTAGTATAATATGTCGAGATGTAATATTGCTTATTATTAAGCATCATCAGAGTTCATACCGCCAGTAATTTTATATAAATGAGCTGACGAAATTCTAAAATAATACAATCCACTTAATATTTTTCGACTTTGGCCTGGAGAGAATTAATTAAATGACATTAGATCGGCCATTATGACTATAGGAAGCACGAGAACGCTTTTACTCACATAATTCAACACTCGCCTAACATTTTGTAACTTTTGAGATCGAATACACCACTCTTAACATTAGCAAATGAAAAAGTATTTGGTAAAATTACGATTTTAATTTATTTACCTTTATGACATCGTCATAATCGTCTACAGCATCAGCATATGCTCTCAAGAGCATATGCTGATGCTGTATAAAGGGCTGAAATTGTAGTAACTCATTACATCTCAGAACATTTATAGATAAGCAAGGAGACTGTGAATCAGAACTTTCAAATTTTAAAATTACTCACAAATCTAACATTAAATGGAAAAAAAACTATATAGTGGTGTTATTCGCTATGTTAGGACGAATCAAACGACTTATTTAACCCTTAAAGTAAAGTCAATTTAAGCCATTCAAACTGTAGCAGGGTATGGAGAAATCAACATACTTACATATATACGTATGGTTGAAAAGCATTAACGCTTTCTTCGACGCCGTCCAGTTGAAACCGAAAGATTTATAGTGGATTCTTTCAACATAACATCTAGGATGTTTTGTTAACTTAATCAGTTTAGTCACATTCAAGTAATTGATTGACTTCAAACAGAGAACAAAACTTCGCTATATAAAAAATGTCCGCTGCAATTAGTGTCCGACCGAAACCGAAACCAAATTTCAGCAACGATCTCAGTTTCGGCCAAAACCGAAACCTAAGCTTCCTGACAGGTATCACTGTTTCGAGGGAAAATAATCGCTTTACTCTAAAAAAATATATAATTATAAATTGACTTGCGGTGTAAGCTGGTGAATGTGTGAGCAGGAGCGATACGAAAAGTGTGATCGGATGAGATGACCTATAAAAAAAGAGTGTGGCGCATACTATTGACAAGAGGGAGAGCTGTGACATACTTTTCCTTTGTCTCATAGTCAGCTACGTTTCGTACAACTAACAAAGCTTTATTTCGGTCGTTTGGTATAAAGCACATTAGTTTTTTTTATCTGTAAATGCCATAGACATGCAATCTTCAACAACAACAACAACAAAGTCAATATAACAACCCCACATTTATGACAAATAAATAGATTGCAACTTAGAAATATTACAGAAACACACGACTTAATAATTTAAGGTTCGTTTAAATCGTAAAACAAAAATGAAATATTAATGTTACTAAAGGCATAACTTCTTTTTATGTTCACACGTAGAAACGCAGTTACGCGCCATCCCCGGCCCTGGATGGGCTCCAGTGGTGTGTGGGCTAGCGGCACATTATAGTGTTGAATGCACACTAAAACCACCGGGAGTCCATTAGTTTGATTGATGAGTTGCCCCAAACTACAACTCATCAGGGTACCTCGACAGCTAGTTAGTTCTAAGGGACCGCTACTACCTCCACAAATGGAGGTTTTTCATATCACACGACATCCCCAGCAGGCTATGCAAAATACCTAAGCATAGAAATTTTCAAAATAGAAACAAAAGAAATGGCGTAAATGTGCCCATCCTAAAACTATTTCACCAATTTGCCACTAGAACCTCACAAATTATACGAAATGCGACAGCCTTACTGTGGCGGTATCATATGAACGTAAGGTGTATCCTCTGATGTGCCGGCCCTACTTGGCTGGAATGCAAAATAATAGACCTAACCTATTGAAATAGTGCTAAAGTAATTTACAGATAAATGACTTAAAAAGAAAAAACGTTCATAAACAATAGAATCCAGTGTAGACTTTGTTGTATAATAGATATAATTATAATAATAATATTTTTAAATATGAACACGTGACTTCGTTCATAGGACCAATGCAACAAATTACAGAGAGATGGTCGAGCTATCAACAATGTAGAAACAATATCTTCATGCAATAGTAATATGTGCGGGCGATTAGGCCACACAGCCAACTATAGAGGGCTAGCCGGCGCCAAGGCCTCTCCTTCCCACGCCCCCGCAGCCCCAAAGGGCCCCGATATCTCAGGCACCCACGGGTCAAATGGCCCCTACACCTGTGTGTCGGGTGTCCCTGATGCCTATCATCACCATATGCCGCCTCAAGGTGGCAGGAGAGAGGCCATTACAGCCAACTGGGATTTTATTGGGAATTCCTGAGAGCAGTTGACAAACGAGATCTGCTAGAACAAATTCTATGTACACCGCCTCACCAGTAGTTCAGTTATAACAGATGACTGACAGAATGACTCACTCACACACCACTTACGAATCCTTATTTTTAAAGCCGTGATTATGACTTAATATATTATTAGAGCTCTCTAAAGATCACGGTTATAATTATTCTAAGATAATCTTATCTCTCATCTTACGTGTACTGCCCACCATCCGAGACCATGGTTGCTGTAAACCTTCTGAAACGTCGGGCTAGTTAAATAATAAAAACAAAAGATTCCCTAAAAGTAGTTTTATGCAATATTTGCCATTATAGTAACTCGTATTTTTGAAACACAAAGTACGTTGTACATACACGTTTTCTTCAAAGTATAAATCTATTATATTTTCTTTCTCTAAAGTTAAGAATAAAATTATAACAACATAACTTTTCCTATTCACACAAGCAATAGCAATGCGAAGGAAACAGCTCAGGTACTTTATATATAATAGGAACAAGAAGTATTTCTAAAAATTAATTATAAATTTTACAATCAACTGCGAGATAGTAAATTCCCGCGCATTTCCCCGCGTTTGATCCTATCTCCATTTAATTAAACCGCGCGGCCTGTAATAATACTCAACTGGCCATCTTCTCGTGCCTACATTAATAACAATTAAAGCAATCCTAAGATGCATTATTTTATATTATGAGTGGTAAACTGCCAGTAATATTTTAAATCAATCCCATTTTTCCGTTTTAAATTCTTATTACGTTTTCTCCTCTTTTTTGCAGCTATAGTATGATATCTGACTAGTACTGAACCGACTATATAACACGAGCGGGATTGGCCTTTATCACACATAAAATTGAGGCAAAGTGATGACCATTATATATTCCGGTGACACATTAAGGAAATAAAAGAGAAAGGCAACGTGTCTACTACTTTTTGTAGTGGAAGGGATCATTAGTCACCATATTCATCTCGTAATAAAACCTCAAGTTAAAATTAATGTTTCATGTGCATCAGTTAAGAAAAACTACTTAAAGTACTTACTAAAAGTGCCGTACGTAGTCGCAGATATATTTATGGAGGATTTTGTTGAGGCTGACCGTTCGAACTTCACCAATTGTGTGTTGTTGATACTTTAACAATTAAACAAGGCATTTGTGACAGGCAACACTTGGATACCAAACTTCACAAAAGCTGAGTGGAACCAGCCACCGTCGAGTGCTAATCTGTAGTATTACCATGTTTAAAGATGGTCACTGACAAAATTGGCTGTATTCTCAAGCGGGCTTCAATAAAAATTTATTTTAAGCCGCCAAAGAAGGTTGGTCAGTCCAGAGAAATGCCATATCCCTCTACAAGATGCAGGAGTGTACAAGGTTGATTGCGACTCCACAGTCACACTCTCTTATATAGGGCAAACTAAAAAATACATATAGAAACTCGCGTTAAAGAACACATATCATGTGTTACAAAATCTGTGGCCTGTGGGCATGCTGAAGTTAACCCCTGCCATTGCATTGGACTTGATAAAGCGCAAATCCTCACTAGGGAACACCAATTCCTTCCATGGGTGATCCGTGAGGCTACTGAAATTATAAAACATCCAAATTTCAGTGAAAAAGATGGCTGGGTTCTCCCCTCTGCTTGGGACCCAGTTATAAACACAATCAAATCAAAAGTTAAATATAAACACCTCAAGGTAGCAAAATATAACAACTACTATTTACGCCAATCGGAACAAATAAGTAATTTGAATTATTCGGGTACTTTTAATAATTTGTGACATCAGGACATCTGTCATCTCAGTCCACCCGTGACCATTGTTGCTGTAACGCTTCTGGAACTTCAGGCTAGGTTAATAATGAAATAAATCGCGATAAAATCCGTAAAAGTACTTTTGTTGTAATGAGTAACATTCGCGTAGACTTAAGACATCAATATTTACAAACTTATGATTGTAGTTCCCTTAATAAAAAAATTGTATTTGGGTCCGCAATTGTCAGTTCATCATTTATATGTAGTGTGGTCAAGCCCGTACTTCCCGTTAGCACAGAACCCTCCGTGTACGAGTCCGAATTGGGCTTAAATTTTTTTAATACATTTCTATATTATGAAGAGGAAATATTGGTTTGATCAATCGTATATTTGTTCGTTCGTTTTGTCTGTTTGTTGCAATGAATTCGTTCCGAAACTGGAAAAATTGGTAAAACTATTTTACCATTTCAATTTAACATAGGCTATATGATAATTTCTAAAACTATATAGATGATTATGAAAATATCCATGATGTAATAAAGGTGAGAAAGCAACATCGAAGTAAATCCTTTTCTAGCTGCAGAAGTTATTGACAACTAACTGTTGCCACAGATTTTGTTCTGTCAGAAATTGAATTTGTTGTCATGGTTGGTAATGTGTAATGTTTACGAGGTCGAATTTTTTGTAGTTTTGTATATCAATGATTTTTTCCCAAATTTTGTGTAACATCCGTGTGAAACCGTGGGACGGACTGCTAGTTAGCTATAATTTTCAAATGACACCTTTATAAATCCGCATAATTTTTATGTAAAATAACACTTCTTTGGCCGCATAAAACGCGCCTGCGTACATATAACTTTAAGGCTATACTCGGAGCGAGTGTAGGCAAACGTTAAAGTAAAAGCAAAATCTTATAACAAACAATAAATTCTAAGATAGTTAATTTATACAATCGAAATACCACTCATTGGTTAATCACGAAATACCTGTAACTGTAACAATTAAATACTTGAAATTAGGCAGAACGTTTTAGGGCGTAGACGTACGCTAATAACGATTTTTTCTAATCTCAAGTGATATATTATTCGACGATTCCTTACGACGATATCTACTATGTTCTACTACTATCTTACATAGTATATAAACATAGAACATAGTGTGCACAACAGTTTAACTAAGTAACAACTATATGTCTCTCGATGTGTAGCCGATGTTAGAAGTTCATTACACGCCATTTACATCCTTATCACTATAATGTGCAGCGCAGCCCCGATGTATTCATTACGACACAATGTGTTACTGCTAACTTCGGCGCCGAGCTTACTTTATGAGCAGTGTTGCCAGTGGTACATACGCGGCCTGAGTTGATTGGCCTGAGATGTTTGTATATTGTTACGTTAATTTGTTGTAGAACATGTTAATTTTACTTTAACCTGACATTAATTCCCGCAAACTACACATAAAATACATTTAACTTTTTAAATTTGCGATTTAATTTAGCAGATTGACAGGGCAGAGTATCGGAGCGAAGGACAAGGACAGCATATCGTTTACTGGATGTTGCAGTGGCGAGGACACATCGTTTAGAGGTAATGCTATGCTGGATTACTTGTGAAGTGTACCCTCACGACCGGGGAGATAGCTCTCGCCCACATGACACCCTCGTAAAGTGCCAGCTGTGATTTCGGGTATCGAGCGGTGCGTGAGTAGCCTGTGGCCCTATGAATGGATGGAGTGATGGAGGGCAACGCATGTGGGGTCATTAAATGGCTTGCTTGTATGTCCTCCTAAGCAGGGAGCGAGATACGTAGGCCCAGAGAGATTGACTTGAAAGAGAAGAAGATCTATGTCCAACAGAATATAGATTCTGGCAAAGTAGAGACACAAAATGTATCGATACTTTTTAGAGCGACAATGACCATAATTAACCACAACTATGCACATGCTATACGTGTACGTAACATTTATTTTTTGTTTTAATTTAAAACAGCTGGGAGGTTACTAAGTACGCATTAGAAAAAATACGCAGAAGAAATAAGAATGGCTACGTGAAAACCAACGATCAGACGATGTTCCTTCTAATTACGCTTCACCAAAACTACGTCAAAGTAGAGTCAAAAATAAGTAATTCAGTTCAAATGTTTCAATCCGGCGATATCTGTCACATTTCACTAATTAACGGTTCGTATGAAACTGTACTCTGAAAGCAGCTGATTATATTTATCCACATGACTGGAAGTAATAAACTGTTCCGCGCTATTTATATGTTCATGTGTATATCTCCAATATTTTTACCAGTGATTTTTATTAAATAACTAATTATTAATGTCTTTTGTCGGTTGTTATGAAATTATAATTAGTATGAGAAGAATTTTGCAACGCAACATATTTTTCTATATTACAAGGAGGCAAACGAGCAGTTGGGGCCATTTTATATCTACTGACGCCGTTACACGTCCACATTATTGTTATGTAGACGTGTTGCCTTCTGTCACTCCTCCGCTCCAATGTTTAAGCCAAAAAAACGAATACATGTTCAGGCTAGTGTAGCTTCGGGCGAACTTGGCGGCTCATTGTTTGTGTGTTCAGAGCTCCGCCTCCAAGAGGAATATCTTACTGTAGCTAGGAGTGAAGAAGTTGACATTGCCGCCTCTTACACACCCATAGCATTGACATTAATAAAACACCTGTAACTATTGCGAAATAATGTACAAAATGAAACGCCATGTTAGAGCCCCGTAAATACATAACGAGTGCAATAGGATTTCTATTGTAATTGAGATGATCATAATCAAAACAAAACCGAAGATAACTAATAAGTCCTGTGGAATTTTGAATTATAAATATCGCATGAGAGCAATCTGAACTCCACAGCACCTGCCATAGATTTTGGTATCATAATTCGACCTAATTTCATCTTAGTTTTTCATTCGGTTTACAATCTTTATTTTAATGTCATAGATCTTTACCTAGCTAATTAAATTAGACTAGAGTGCTGATACCGTACTCGTAGTCTGTACTCGCAGTACCCGAGAGCCCTAACACAAGCGCGAGCAACCACACACACTTCAGTTCACTTCACTATTACTTATTTTCTGTAAGGTGTATACTGAGAGAACTTACGTACATACATTGTAGTCACAAACCGCATCACACTGTCCTCGCTGAGTTTTGCACATATCAACTAACAGGTTGGGAGTAGTCGAATTGCGACTAGTATTGCTGTACGGCCTTTCAACGAATTTACCACAGGACGTCTCCTTGTTGCCTTTGTATCTTTCGGTTCACGAATACTACAGCACCCCCCCCCCAATGTATGGGGGGGGTATGACCAAGTGTTTTGCCCAACGAAAATAAAGGACTCCTATTTTCTTTTTCTCCTGTATAATTTTCCTCTTAGAGCAAAATGTTCGTGGTCCATTAGTTATATTTTTCGTGTAAGTATTGTTGTTAGTAATAAAAGTGGAATTATTATCATCAATAAATACATATGGTTGTGTGAGGCTATACAAATAGATAATTTAAAAACACGCATATCTACGTAATTATATAATCGATAGTCTCGAACTACGTGTAGACCTCAGACCGATAATAGTCCTTGAAAGAGCGAAATATATTTCTCTCGGTGAAGCGGCAAGCCGAGTCGGTATTATTTATTTAAAACCACAAATTATAATATTGTGCATAGATAGATATCTATATAAAATATTATAATTTATGGCGGTATTTATATTGATGTGTATAACAATAAGAGTATATTACACTCAATTCCCAAAAGTATCTGTATGTGATACATTTTCTCAAAGTGTGCTGCCTAATTTTCATGCGGTTTTTATCTGTGGATAGAGCGATTCCCAAGGAAGGTTTCAGTGAATGATTTTATCACGGACATAGCCGGCCAGATCGCTAGTTTAGTTATATTTAAAATACACATTAATGTAATAAAATAAATTACTATTTAAAGTACACATACACACAAGGTAAGGTCCAGAATATTTTAGTATTCGCGATTTAAAACGTTACTCTGGCTAAACTTAAGACGTTTTCTTATAGGATACAGGTAGCAAACGAGAAATAGGTGGCTTTTCACGACTACCAAGCCCATAGACATCCCCATTGTTACTATCTGGATACGTTGCTCTTCTTTCCTCCTCCCCTCTGTTAGATACTTATATATGTTGATGTGTTACGTCAGGATGACATATGGAGGGCTGTGTGATCATCCTGAGAGATGGTCTCTAGATGAGGAATATTACGTGTACGATGACAAGCTATAGCACATCACCGAGGTACACACCTAAGGTGTCCTCACCTCATGGCCTTCGGGGCCGTACTGGATATTGTTCGTGTCTCACACAGGCATCAGCTGTCAGATAGTCGTAAATATCTTGACAGATATGCACCACTCTCCAGTGGACCACCGCCTACTCACAAACCACACGAAACGCGATTATGATAAAATGTATCAAGCAGTCGTTGAAACTTGTATATAGTATAAGGGTGAAATGAACGAAATGAGGAAAATTGTTATTCAGACATATTGTCCTCCTTCGCAGTGGTACCATGTGATCAGGAGGTACCTCCCCGGCACCATTCTGTTGCAATGCAGCATGATACTCAACTTTGACTTTTTTTACTTTGTTCGGCTGGTAGACGTAAAGTCAACTGACTAAATCATTTACATTTATTTACTTGCTTTCAAGACTACATTGAATTACATGCAATACTCATACATTGCCCACTGGTCTCCACATAATGATTCCCTGCGTCGCGGAGGTTAGTCTCTTTTACCATTCTTCACTTTACAAATTATACTCGTATTATATTAATCAAAAATAACAAAAAAAAAACATGAAAAAAGAAAAGGAGCTAACCATGATACCAACTTATTTTTATACTAAGTGTAAGAGTGACTATGTTTATGTATATGTGTGTGGGTTTGTGTGGGTGTGTGTGTGAATAGTGTTTGTTGTGTGTGTATGTATATATACATACGCACGTAACAGGAGTAACTTGTTTTATTGATTATTGAGTTCATGGTTTTCTTAAGCGTATAAAGGGTTAGGGGGTTTAGGTCCCATAGATGCAAACACTCGTTGAGCGTATTTTAGACTACACTTTAGTTTTACATTTTCGTCCCCGTTGCGAGCGTTCTGTAGCTATGGATTAATGAAAACTATTTACATATGTTATGTTTTATGGGAACATTTTTATACATTATGTCGATTTATTAATCATCGTTAAAGGAAAATGGCATATAAATATGTTTTGTGTTAACTAGCTGAATGAGCGAAAATCTCTCGTCAAGTATCGGCTACGTGCCGAAGAGTCCGTTTCGAAACCTCTATTCAAACTGCTAATAGCCTGCTCCTTGTACTAATTAGAGAACTGAGAATTTAATATTTCTTATCTTTTTGTGTCAATGAATTTCTGTATGTATAATAATATTATAAAGAGGAAAAGATTTTATTGTATATTTGTTTATTTCTATTGCTCTGGCTCTGGAACTATCGGACTGATTTGAAAAATTATTTTTCTATTATAGACCTACATTTTTTTTGTGATTAACATTGGCTAAATAGCACTTTCCTAAATGTTTTGATCATTATGAAAACTTCAATGATGTAACCAAGACGTGAAAAAATATCAAAGTTTAGCTGCAGTAATTAATGATAATTACGAGTACGTCCCGACAGACGCTGTTCTGTAATAAATTGAATTTGTAATCATCGTAACGTGATGTATACAACACAATTATTTTTAATAAAAGAATTTTGGAAAAATATGAAAAAAAATTAATATGAATCTGTGGGTTAATGGGATTAGAGTACCTCTTTTTCATGATAACTGTAAACAATTATTAATAATGGATTGTTACTTAATTGACGATTAGACGAATAATTCAAATTGAACACAATCCACAACACATATTCAATAACAAAACAAAATAGTTGTCTTCGCTGTCATTGCTTCCATTTCAATCACTTCTTCTTCTTTTTATTACTTTTGTTTTTTGGTGGTGTTCATTTTTCCACGGTAGCAATATATTTTTCTTAAATGGTTGCCTGGAATAAATCGCGTTAAAGTGATAAGGCCACCTCTAGTACATTTTATTTTCTTTTATTTTGTAGTGTTTTTAATGTGTAACTTTGGTGTGCAACAAAGAGATATTAATTAATTTATTTATTTAAATTTATCGAACATCAACTTTGTTCTGATGGACCAATAATATTCACTAATAGTTATCTCATCCTACACAGTGTATTATACAAAGGTTTCTCTGGCCGATTCCTCCGGGATTTTGGAGTGGGATGTGATATGAGATATGTGAAAATCGTTATCATTTCATTACAGCATAAAAAGTCACTTGAGAAATTTGTCTATATTTTTGGCAGTAACTGTTGGAAAGTTCTTCTCTTATTAAATTCATACCTGTTCATATTCATGTACCTCTCTGAGCCCTTGCGTAACATCTTATAATTAATTTAGCTCAGGTTCATAACTATAGTATGCGCGGTGATGTTATAGCCGTTTTGGAAAAGAAATGTGCGAATTCCGAATGATTCGTAGCATCTATAAATATTAATAAATGAATTGTTACGTTTTGACGACCAGCTGGCGCAGTTGGTAACGTGGCGGATAGTCCGCGTGTTCCACCAGAGGTGGCGGGTTCGAATCCCCCCTAGGTCGTGAATGTCGAAATTTATATATGTGTTACATGTGCGTCTATAATAAAAATCTTAAATATATATGATATCTTAAATTAAAAAAATATATATTAAACATATTTCCGTTGTCTAGTAACTGTAACAAAAGTTCTTACGATACTTAGTACTCTAGCACACAGGGCTAGGCTAACGTGGTGTAGTAAGTCCACAGATATTATTATTATTAAATATCAAATAATTGGAATTGAAACAAAATAAAATTGTTAGACATGTGAAGTATTTATATGAGACAATTCATTCACAAAAAAGATCTATTTTACCGCGATTCATATCATAATGATTAATTTGTTGTGGACATAATGAGTAGGCCTACGAGATCTCACTTTCTCTTTGAAAAAAAGTTGAAGTCGATTAAAAGAGTAACGTTATTTTATTAAATTTGATGCAAACTTTACGAATCTATTGAGAAAAGCCTATACCTATCGAAAATAGGGAATGGTACCCTTGAAGTAGTTTTTAATCGCACACAGGTAGTCTCTTAACAAATTGATCAACGTTAGTAACATTATTATAAGAAATATCAAACATGTAGAAATAAAAATAAATAACCTGAGATAGCTCTCTCTTATAGAAAAAATAAGTACCACCGAAGGACATTGACATGGCATAATCTTTGGAAGCAGGCATAGGAAGCGCGAATCTCTTTATGCGATGCAAAGAGAAGTACTTATTTGTGCTACAAATACAGCACTAGCACTTACGTAAATACAATATAAGACGCACTTGTGCAAACCATTCTATAATGAAGAGCTGAAGCTACGACGCTCGGTGGTGTCTGGTCCATCGCCCTCAAAGCGACGCCGCACGCCGCCGACTTACACTGCGGGTCCCCGCTGAATGTATTTTACATTACGTTCTTAAATCTTAGTCTTGCAATAAATTTTTAAATAGTTCGCCGTTCCTTACGTGGCCTGGAAAATCACGATGTCGATTCACAAAGTTTCTAGGACAATATCTCCTCATTATCTGAGAAAATTGGCATAAGACTTTTTCCATTTGCAAAATGTATTATGAAATAGACATTGAATATAACAAAGTTTTCATTGAAAATATTGTCTTTCACTTTAGAAGGCTTTCTTTTGCTCATGCAGAAAACACATTTAGCAGTGGACGTCTAATCATTCGTCCGTAGCTAAATGTGTTTTTTGACCCCATAAAGTAGTAGAAAACTAGTAGCATATTGATATATGCTGCTAATTTTTAGGCTGCAGAAAACACGTGATAATAATGTTTCATTAGCATTTACTGTTAATATCGTTTGTACAGAAATTCATAAAAAAAGCATTATGGTTAGCTTCGAATAGAATACGAATTTAATTTGAAGGTAATCAGAATATGTTCAGATCAGTGAACATGACGTATGTGTAACCGCAGAGGGAATAAAATTTAAAGATATAGCACACAACACAATTGCCGAGCCGCCCACTGACCCCCGCCCTGCGCTGGTCTCATCTCAAGCCCTCCCGTGGAGCCACTCACTTGAAATGCGCATTATTGTTCGCATCACGGACTTTCTTCACAGTATCAGCTCGATATCACGATCCCCAAATATTGAATACTCCATATCCTTACCGATTGCTATATTACAACGGACCAATATTACCTCAGACGCGGGGTGCATAATGTTAGTACTTGACATATAATGTGGAAGGGGTTTTATTTTATTAAACTTTGAAATGTTATCATATTACTTCCCTATATTTTGTTTAAATAATAACTTAAATAAAACCATAAAGTTTAAATAACTAAAAATTGCTGCGAGAGGACTTATGTATAGTTAGCAAGAAAGCTTGTTAGCCAGTCATCTGTTCTCATGACAGCGCAATTTTACGCGGTCCTGTAACCAGACGCATTTTCAAATATATAATAGAGGGGCAAACGATCAATCGGAGTCTTTTTACGACGACCGACGCGCATGAACATCCACATAATTACTACGCCGATGCGTTACCCTCCATCTACACCGCCCCCAATGGGCCATGTGCAATTGGTATGGGCACCGTTACGTTTCATTTCATGGCTTTTTAAATAAACGATAAAAAGCTCCCGAACGGGCCCTTACAAGTCGAGATTCAAACAAATGTGTCTATTTAATTTAGCTACTCTACATTATTTGTTAGTCTTCCCGTGGCGTTTACAAAGCTTTTATATTGTTTCGTTTTCATGATATTTAATGTTCCACTTGAATCGATAGTCAATATTATAAAATAAGCTAAGAATTATCGCAGTTTTTGTACATTTCTGAAGATTTTACAAGTTTTACTAATAGGTAGTGTCATGCTGCATTGCACCGGAATTGGGCCGGCGAGACCGCGGAGACATCTCGCTCACGTAGTATCTAGTAGTAATTGACATCTTATCTTAGTAGGCTCCGGTAGACGTAAAAGGGCTCCAACTTCATGTTTGCCGCTATACTATAAAAAAATGTAAGTGAATAAGTATTTCATGTTGGTCCATTAAGCTCGGTAGTTAATCTGCATCTCAGCTGGCAGCAATTACTTACAGATTGCTGTTTGCGGAGTAGCAGTCCAAGCTGGGCTGGGGACACCGACGGCTCGGTGGCGATCGTGATACGGCCTGGAGCCGGCCCACCCCTCGTTGTCAAAGCGACGGGCCGCGGGTACGTGGCGGCGGTTCGGGTGGAGGTGGCGTTCGTAGGGGTCTACTTCTCTCCGAACCGCAATCTGGCGGCCCTAGAACGGTTTCTCGAAGTTCTGGGGCCGCTGGTAGGGCAGCTAGCTTACCTCCAGTTGTTCTTCAGGCCGGGGACCTCAATGCGAAGTCGACGGCTTGGGGTAACCCGGTCACGAACCCGAAAGGGAGGGAGGTGGAGAAGTGGGCGGTAACTGCCGGACTGTCCCTCCTTAATATAGGGACAGTCCAGACGTGCATGCGATGGTCAGGAGGTTCCGTGGTTTACGTCACTTTCACCACGCCGGCCATCGCACACAGAGTGGAGGGGTGGAGGGTGGAGACGGAGGTGAAGACACTCTCGGACCATCGCTACATACGGTTCGGGGTGTCTTCAGCTTCCGAGCGTCCGACGTCGTCGTCGTCGCCGCCTAGGGGGCATAGCCGGTTTCCGCGTTGTACTCTCACTAGGCTCAAACGTCAATTAATAAGAGTTAGCGCCATGTTGTATAGTAGCATAATAACTCGGTACCTCTCGCTCGTATAACACCACCTTAATGAGACTGCTTCGCTGTCGTGTTTCTTACGGTTTGTACGTAGCCGGTGGCCCATTGAGCTGCCATCATTACGCAAACGTATTGTCCTCCTTGTTACCATCTATTGGAGGAAAGTTGACAAACGTAAACAACTCTTTTGCAAATCAATTATTCGAATGTTTATGGGCGTTGGTAGTCATCTAACTATCGTCGAATGCCGTCTTATGATTCAGATGCTCTTGTGTCACTCAAATGCTACAGTATTCAGATAAGAATATCCCGTGGCGTTCGCACAACTTGAACGCCTAAGCTCCCAATCCTCTTGAGAGAAACTTGTCCGTTAGGAAAATTGGTTTATTTGTTAAGTACACAGCTGCAGAGCGCAGTGCTGCAAATAGACTATAATAGCTGTGCTCCGCGATTTAACCCACATAAAATATATCCCAATGAGCCATTTTATTGGGACCAAAAGTAACTTTTATAGTATTCTAAATTATAATTTATGCCAATTGTTACCCGACTTCAAAGAAAGAGTTATGCTTATCGTACATCTCACGTATGTATGTATGTTGTTTATTACCTCATATCTTTAGAACCACTGATCGGATTTACAGAATTGGGGTATCATCAGATTTGTCTTAACAGCCCATGTGCTCTTAGTTAGGTGAGGTAAAAGAAAATCAAACATGGCGGATGTGTAGATCCATTGTTCTTAGCGAAAAAAAAAATCACAAAACTTTGTTTTCATTACTGAAGTACTAATAAAAATGAGACAACGATGAAGTTTAAAAATATGGATTTTGCTCTTTCACGTAACGAATCCGATGGGGTGTCGATATTTTACTATCTGATACATTAGACTTACAAAGTAGCAATAAGAATAACATACCGTTTTTAGAACCTAACTAAAATATATCCTTAAAAAACTAACTCCTTAAAAATTCCGAAATGTTTCCTTGAAAGATTTTTGACAAGATGACTCCGTCTCCCGATTCCCGTCTGTTGTGGCTACTGACAAACCTGGTTTTTGTTTTCTTTTCAATGGAATAATATGTTTAAGCTGTCGAATTTATTGTTATCACTGCAAGAATATAAATTGAATATCTTTATTAAAAATTGTTTTTAAGCATTCTACCATCTAAAAATTTTGATTTATACTTTCATCGTTTTTAGGAGCCAGAGGATATCTTTTCATTGCTCGCTGAGAATAAAGTGAGGTATTTATAGGCTTACTCCAAGCAGCGGCCGCCGGTATTTAACTGCCAGTTAAGTAATTAAAACTAAAGTGTGTGTAGTGAAAGTCATAACTCACAAGATAAGTGATAACAAATGCATTACTGCAGCGAAATATGAAAGCGCTTTCTTACTAGACTGCGGCAGTACGATCATTTCTGATGAGTATGTATATTCAATATTTAGACATTTAGATTTTAATGGGCGTTAAAAGTGTATTGGATTAGTTAAATTTATTTTTATTTTGTTAAGTTCGTTACAAATTTTCGATATAGGGAGAGTAAATTTTATATGCAATTCCAACAAATATCTACAGATGGATATCATAAAAATTGTTTATATCTTTCTTCTTTCTACACCTCTGTTGATAAAATACGTCGCTTATTTCTATATATTTGTATTTTTTTTATTGATATTTATGTATATTTTATTTTATATGACAAACATAGCTTTTTATAAACATTTTTTAAGTTCTTATTAGAAATATGAATCGTCCTTTTAAAGTTATACGTGTACACTGTAAGTGGACTTAGATTCAAGGTGGATAATAGCGATGGAAACTTCATCGTGAGTGGAACACTCGCTCATCCTAATAGGGCAATAACTTCTCTAAGTGAACACAATTTGTCTGCAATTTTAAATCAAATCTTTTAAATTTTAACAATGGAAGCAATAATTATGAAAAATTACTACTAGTCCTCGCAAACAATTTATATCAGTTAGAGATACCATCTTTGTGTCCATTGAGAATTGTATGCCTTGCTTTTGAAAAGAGACGGACCAAGACTGGTCGTGCATTAGTTATAAAATGAAGGAAGTAAATTATGTAGGACAGTTTTGATCCTTGAAGTCCATGAATTCATTTTAATGTAATATAATAAAAGACAAAAATTGTTTAGTATATATAACGTATTCAACTTTTTAATTAAATATATTTTTAAATTAAATATAACGTATTTGTGTTGCATCCACCTTGATAGGCCAGGCTCGTAGGTTCTAAGCATAGAAGTAGGTCAAATAAATCGACTGGCATGTACCCGGTTAGGGAAATCTTAGAAACATTTCAGCCTTTATTTTTTTTAACGCGGGGAAACTCGTCTACGTGGCTTCACCGGCCCTGTGTGGCGTCATAAAATATGTTTCTATATTTTTCCTTTCTACAGAGTTGTTAATAAAATATGTTGCTTTTTCCTATATACTTGTATTTATTTTATTGATATTTTGCGATTTATTTTATTGGAAAAACGTAGCTTGTTATAAACATTATTTAAGTACTTGTTAGAAATATGAATAGTTCTTATAAAGTTTTACGTGTACACTATAAGTGGACCTAGATACGAGATGGATATTCTCGATGGACACTTCGTCGTGAGCGGAACACTCGCTCATTATTATTGGGCAATAACTTCTCTGAGCGGACACAATTTGTCTGCAATTTTAAATAAAATATTTAGAAGCTTTAACATGGAAAGACGACTTCCAATTCTCGCAGAAAAGGTATGTCAGATAGTGATAACATCTTTGTATCCTTTGAGAATTCTATGCACTTCTTTTGTAAAGAGACGGTCCAAGGTTATACGGAGCATAGGACTGATCCTTCCTTGAAATCCATGAATTCTTCTTAGTTTAACAAATCATAAAAGACAAAAATTGTTTAGTATTTTATAACGTATTTGTGTCGCATCCATCTTTATAGGCTAGGCTCGTAGGTTTTAAGCTTAGAAGTAGGTCTTATTTTATAATTGTTAGAAAAATTTTAACCTTTTTTCTTAAAGCGGTAGTTCTGTGCGGGGCTCGCGGCACATTATAGTGCGGAATACCCACAAAAACCACTGCGAGTGCCATCAGTGCCGCGTTTGGTGAAGCGTCCCGGTACAACAAATCATCAGGGCATCTCGATGGCTTGTGATGTGATGAAGGATTGCCACGCACCACAGGACAGCTCCACCAATTTTGGGACAGTGCCCATGCTCGACTTTTGCCCCGTGCGCGAAAGCGGCTCCTCCTGATACGCTTCTGTCTCCTCTTCTTATAAGTGGGGTACCAAGCGCGGCTCCTCCTCTTGCTCTTTAGTCCCCTATTCTTATAAGAGGGGTATACAGAGCAGCCTTCTCAGTGCAATTGGCTTCGCCTGTGTTTACCCTAAGTTACTGAGCCCCACTGCCACGATAATGCTTGAACCATGTTGGGGAAAACATTTCAACCTGCCTTTGAACAAGCCAAGGCCTGTTATAGAACTATTAATTTAATTCGGATTTCAGTCTGTCTCGGGTTGTAATCTTAATAAAAGACTGAATTAAGTGATGATACGTCTCCACTTGTTGCCTGTACAAATACACAATGAGTTAATTAGCATTTAAACAGCCACTCTTTTGGTGCGTAAGGTATATATTATGACACCCTGAAGTTAGCTATTGTCCACATTTTAGTTTTCCTGTTACGCCAAAAGAGTATATAACTACTGACGCGTGTACATACTCGTAAGTACACACACCTTCATAAGCAAGCGATGTGAAAATATCTTATAAAACATTCAAGAGAATTAAACGCTGCGTTTATCAATGACCGTGTCGTATTCACGTGGTTCGCCGGCGGCGCTCTCGAAGTAGGTCGGCGCGCGACAGCAGCAATAGCTGCTGTCGCGCGCCTCTAACACGTCCGAAAAATTTTACTTCCACACTTCACAGAACTAAGCACTCCGATAGCGTCAGTGGAGACTTGAATTTGAATATTTCTCTGAAACGTTCCAATTTTAGAATAGTCGACTTCAACAGATTACGTGACGTATGTTTTGTATTTGTCCTAATTTTCTGTTACATTTTTCAGAATATATGGATTTGGAAATTCTTTTCGTCCATTATAAAAGGAGCAGTTTAAGTCTATCGATAAAGTAGAGATATTTCAAGTAGGTATATTTTTCTACATTTCCAGCGACATGCACAATAAATTTACCCACTTTTAAAATGGATATATTTCCTCTTTCATTTTATTTATCAAAACATTAAATAATTAATGTCTCTTTGGTTGACCTAAAATTTTGAAACTCGCATCATTGCACTGTTCTATCTATCGGGTATTCAGCTAACACATAGTAGTCTACAATTCTTTTTTAAAATAATCTTTTAATACTTCTTTTTTTATAGCATAAGGGGGCAAAAGAGCAACGGGGCCCTAAGGTGACTACCGACGTCCATGGATATTCGCATGATTATTACACAGATGCGTTTTTCTCGCACTCGGAATCGCTTGCTGTCTCGCTTTTGCCGAAAGGCGAGAGAGTGATAATGCCCTCCCGCTTATGCCCCAGCCCTCTCGTCCTTGTTCAGAACGCGGTCCGGAATAGTTGTTTTTCCGTGCCGTGTTCAGGACTCGGGCGAAGCCAAAGCGCTTTTTCGTATGTGTATGGTTTGTTATATATTGTGAGCACACGAGACCTCAACAGGTCCGAAGCCGCACCGCGTGACATACTACCCGACCTTTGTGAACAGCGAGTCCGACGGAGGACAATAGCAATGTCACCGATTGTGCCCCACACTCACCATGCCAAGGAAGAAGGAGGAACGCACGGTCGTCAGGAGACCCCTGTTCCCCACGGAGGAAGAACGGAAGGAGTTCTTGTCGGAGTTGGAGGAATTACGCAAGCAGAAGCGTGCGGCGTCCTCGCCCGCTGAAGGCCCCTCCAAGGCCCCTCCAAAGTCCGACCGCCCCCTTACCATCGTGACCAAGACCGCAGAGATCACTGACGTCACCGCCTACGTCTAGGTTACCTCCACGTCATCTCGAGCAGCAGAACGCGACTCGGAAATGGCTGGCCCAGCGACGCCCGAGGAGTATTCGTTGACGCCGTCTGGCACCGTCTCCACTGCGTCTACTGCGTCTACGGGGATCGGTCGACGCGATGCGATATCGCAGTTTTGCCGCCGCTCTGGAGAGCTTCAAAAAGGTACGCCCAGTACAGTGCGCTCCTCCCGCCCCCCAATCCATGTCTACTACCACTGGCGCAAAACCAGACGCCCAGCACCCCAGTGCTACCCAACCACCGCGCAGGCTAGCAGCTAACCTCTGATTGTCGTCGAGTTTCTGCCAGATTAGCAGAGGCACTTCCGCACACTGCGCGACGTTCTGAGACACGCACCCAATGCCCGGCTCTTTGGGAAGGGAATTAGGTTTCTGGCTCAATCACCGGAGGAGTTCCAGGCAGTCCAGGCACTCCTAACAGCCCCGACGAAGGAGAACCCGGCGGTGCAATGGCACTGTTACTCCCCACCTTCCCGGTGGGGAAGGACACCGCGTGTATCGCCGAGGAGCTCAGGGGCCTGGGCTTCTCAGTGCGCTTCGTGCGGTACATACCGGCAAGAGGCGGGATATTCGGCTGCCTGTACCACGCGCAGCTCGAGCGCCTGAACTGCGAGGAACTCGGACGTCTCTATGAGGTGAAAGCACTTCTCTGTAGGCCCGGAATAGTCATGGAAGGGTGGAAGGGCAGACAGGGACCAGCACAGTGTCACCGGTGTCAGCTCTTCGGACACTCTTCTGCGTACTGCCACAGGGAGTTTCGGTGGGAGGGCTGCCCGCTGTCGAGAGTAATCACCCCGACCTGCGCCAACTGCAAGGGCCTGCACACCGCCAAAGACCGAATGTGTAAGGCCTACTGTCGGACCTGCAGAGGAAACGACAGATGAGGAAACAGCCCGCACCCGCTGTCCGAGGGTTAAGACACAACTCAACTAGCTGTCCGAAGAACTGTCTGTGAAGGCGAGGGAGTGTGGTGGAGCAGGCTGGGAGAGTACACCCTTCCATGCCGGCGAAAACGACACAAACCTTCACGCCTTAAACAGACGTCTCACTAGGCCAATCACCACCATCACTCCACTCCTAGACACCACAGGCGCGAAACATTACGGAGCGCAGGCACGCGCCGAAGTGCTCGCATCACATCCACATACTCCGTTTTCACCACATCCAGCGGTGCCGTAGTCCGCAGGCGGAGTGCTCAGCGGGACGGATTTCATCTCGCCCTATGAACTGCGGAAAGTCACACTTCGCTTCTCGAAGCACAAAGCTCCAGGCCCCGGTGACATCCCTCCCACAGCGCTGGTGATGCTACCTAGACGAGCAGCCGTGGCTCTCACACAGATCACAAACGACATTCTCCGGACGGCCCACCTCCCGGGGACCTGGAAAGAGGGGAGGGTCATCGTTCTGCCGAAAAAAAAGCCCCGAAGCCTGCCCGGAAACTACCGGCCGATAACCCTGCCGTAGCACACCGCCAAGTTGTTCGAGAGGCTTCTGCTTCGGAGGCTGAAGATGTACATTTCCATGACCATGTTACAATTGATGTGGGTAATCCACCACTTGTCTGTGGAGATGATCAAGGGGAGACACTCTGTCGCGGTCTTTTTCGATAAGGAGAAGGACTTCGACAGGGTGTAGCACCCGGGACTCCTGTACAAGTTGTTGGCCGCCGGCGTTCTGCTGGCGCTTGTGAGACTAGTGGCGGCATTCCTAAAAGGTAGGAGCTTCCGGGTAACGGTGGAACGGAGGCACTCCTCGTTGAAGGCCGCAGTGCCACAGGGCAGTTGCCTATCCCCTTGCCTGTACGCGGCCTACACCAGCGACATCCCCACACTCAATGATCCTTCGGGAGAGGGTGAGGGGGATATTATGCTCACACTGTTCGCCGATGGTAGCACATAACAGCGACAGTCACCTTGTCCCGAAAGCCGGAGCTCGCAACTTGGCGCATGCAGCGCATTGTTGGACCGGTTGTCGGAGTGGCTTGACAAGTGGCTGGATAACGACGGCGCTATATATCAGCAAGAGGCGCTCCATGCCGGGGCGTTTAAAGTTCGTAGGTCAGGATGTGTCTTGGGAATCCCCAGTCGTGTATCTCAGATGCAGTATCGACCGCGCGCTGCTGGCTCGCAGGTGGACCGAGCGGTCGACCAGGCGAGGACAGCTCGCGCCTTGCTGTGGCCGGTACTAGCGTTCGGACTCCCTACACGGACTAAACTGGGGATTTACAAGACGTATATCCTGTCACGCGTCACTTACGCCGCCCCCGCATGGTACGTACTAACCTCCCAGGCCCAGCGGAAACCTCTGAAAGCCCAGCAGAACATATCCCTACGGGTTATCACGGGAGCCGGTCGCTACGTCCGTAACGACGTGATCCTGAATGACTTGCAGATAAAGTCGCTGGAGGAGTTTATGGTTTGATTTTCCAGCGCTATGTTTAATAGGGCAGAAAATGGACCGCATACTCATCTAAGCGATCTGGCCCCGCTGCACGCGCGACCACTTACTACGCTGCCTAGTGACTGCGTGTGCGGCGATCCAGACGACGATCACACATGCACATTCATAACACACCCAAAACACTACGCGCCAACAGTCACAACACAAAACACAACATACAGGCCCTAAACAGGCCTACATTACCTCCCCCCCACTGAGCCCATAAGCACGATGGCAAACCCGCAAAATGCGGCCCCGCTACCGCAGGGACAGTTGTCTCCTCGCGATCCAACCCGGGTTATGAGTTTCGCCTCGGTGCCCGTAGCCCTCGCAGATCATCTGCGAAGATGACCAAGAGTAGTAGCTCGGAGAAACGGCTATTATCTATTTTTCATACCTCTAAGCGACAAGGGTTGTTCACCATTAACACACACACACTTGAAATGTAGGAGTGATCTATATGGCAAAATAACGTTTGCCGGGTCAGCTAGTTAATATATAATTTATATTAGTATAGATATATTCTTGTTGCGATCCACATTTGTTCTTCATTTGAGACATGAGTACCTTACCTTGATATATTATTTTATATATTAATCCCAGGGAAATACCAAAGGTGTAGTTGGGCGGGCCTCTATGTGTAACCCAAAACGTATAATGTCCGAATACTGGTTCTTAATTAATTGGCATTTTCGAAAGTTTCATAAAGATGAAACAGAATTAACTAGTAAAAGGTAGCGCCACACTGTATTACAGCTGAATTGGGCCGGCAGGCTATTTTCGCTCAGCCGTCAAACCACTTAAACTTTTTCACACTCTGTAAAGGTACTCGAAATTTTCCACATTTATGCCGAGCTCTTCAATGAGCGCCTATACACCTCTTCTATATCTTAACGAATTTAAGTACTTTCTTCCTCTTGACAAATCCTTAATTGTTCAGTAATGGCTATAATTAATTTCAATTTTTCTTAGCAGCCAATTGAATTGGAGTAGCGACAGGGATCCTGGTTCCGATAGAGTCGGGATGATCACTAGCAATTGGTCTCATGGCTCATGCTAATTCGATTTCAATCGTGCACGATTATCATTTATACTAGAAACACCCCGCGGTTTCACCCGCATAACTCCGGCTGTATTAGTCGTAGAGCCATGGTAAATATCCTATAATAGCCTTCCTCGATAAATGGACTATTCAATACAATTTTTCAATTCAGGCCATTAGGATTGGCGCGTCTAAACAAATTCTTCATCTTTATATTATTAGTGAAGATATACTATTAGTATACGAGCACAAAGGGCAGCTATGTTTTATAAGTAACTGGTAAGAATAACCATTTTACAACGTTTATTTATTTATTGAAGTAACATCATTACAGAATACAGATCCAAGTCGATGACACATGCAAAATATAGGTAAATACATTAAAACTACTACTAAATATATTATTTGAACAAGATTTTGTATAGTGCATAACAGACATTGATTATAATTATCAATGCTTTCTCTTACCGTCTGTGCCAAACTCATGAGTTCATTCACACTTCTACGTCACTATTCCCGAGTACGTTTATTAAACGAATAGCGCGTGACATGGGAGATGCGTCAAGCCAATTGGTGCGGCACGCGGGTGCGCTGAGCAGCGCTCGCCGGCGGCGCAGGCCAGGGTGCGGCACGCGCAGCGGTAGCGCGCTCAGCATGTCCGGGTGCTGCACCTCGCCGCGTAGCACGCGGCACATGTACTTAACGAGAGCCACGTCTCTCCGAACGGACAGCTGACCATACCCAACGCAAAAATACTAAGGTATATAAGTGTACCTTAGTATTTTTGCGTTGGGTTTTTGCGTTTAGTATATACACACCATACAGCTCGGAGTATAAAAATCTAGTAAAATTATGCTGATTTTTTTTCTATCATTAATTTGTACTTGGCATTCTGGGGGCTCCATACTAAGGAACTCGTCACTAAATAACTGCGTACGAGTGTGTTATATAATGATTATATTATGATGTAACTCTTAAATTCCTCACACTATCTTTATCTTAATAAATCCTAGTTTTCTAATAGACTTGGCACAAATTTTAGCTACGTGTCTAAGAAATGTCAAGTTTGGTACCATTTCCGCCACTAAGTCACGTATTTGCGTTACCCGCCGCATCGCCGAGTCTCCGACCTTGTAGTGATAGTGCAGAAGGGCCCTCGCGCGCGAGTGGCTGACAATGCTGTACTTTGTCGCGTTAAGGAGCAGCTTGTTGGACGCGCCCCATTCGGCTACTCTGATGATGTCCTGTTGGAGCCGTTCGAAGTCCAGCGTACCACACACAACGAGAAATAGTTTTAAATTGTCAGCGAACAACAAACACGTCCTTAACCACACCCGGAAGGTCATTTAGGCCCGGAAGGTGGCATGGGCCACCAGATACTCACAAACCGCACGAAACGTGACTTAACGGAGGTATTGTGTGAGTGAGAGTTACCTCCCCGGTCGTGCCAGCCCCACTCTGTTGCATAGGAGGATGTCATTTAATGTGCATGACACTACATCCGTCTATGCAAGAAGACACTACCTCTTCCTAAAATTTTGGAATTGGCTTATATGCAAAAACAACTAAGCGAACAAAGAATTGATAAAGCGTTCGGCTGTCGGTTGAATTATTAAGGCGTCCCACTATTAATCTCTCATTAAACATCCCATTAAAGTTGAAGGATGTTTTATATTCATAGCCTTTGGAGCGGTATTAAATTATTAACATTTCTCGAGCCTATATACATAACTCTGTATGAGCGGGAATAGGAGGCTGTACTTTTGATGTGATTTCCTCTAACCGCAGGCAAAGTCTATTTACTTAAGACTCTTCTCTTTCTATACTGAACATCAAATCCTTGCTAATAACAAGGTATTTGACTTGGCTTGGCTTTACTTATTTTTATAGAGAAACAAGCAGCTCCCGTCGAGATTTGCTAGTTTTTACATGATGTACACACGCTCAGACACACAGACGTACAATGTACATGAAATAGAGCCTAAAGAACTAGGCATCGGGCCGCTCCGAATACGTCAAACGACAACCGATGCACGTCTTATTGAGTTGCCTGGTTCTCAAAGCCATGAAAAGGCCTATACGCTTACGTAAAAACTGAAGAAAGCCCTGTCAAATGTGGTCGATATATTCGCGTATGCCTACGTATCGATTATGTTCCTACTGCAGAACGCATCGTTGCTACACTAGCTATAGAAGAAGTCTGTCGCGCAGAACAAGTATCTGTGGGAGGATTTAAAGCTGGCAGAAGAGGTAATGAAAATGTATTCACAAATTGATATTTTATATTGTTTATAAAGATAATTAAAAATTAGAAATTATTAGATTATTAACCTCCATATGATATTGAACACAGACGTAGTCTGTAACACGTCTATGGATAGTCCGATATTCGCCGTTTTGTAAAAAAATGGCAATCTATCGATGTTCAGTAGTCGTACCGCAACAAAGATGCGCCGGTTGTCTATAAATTGTATTGTCTTACATATACTTGTTGTTTACACTTATGACAACTCATAATGGAACGAAATTGGTCATCCTTCTCACCCCTAGACAAGAATGTCTTTTTTATGACGTCCCGCGGACAAATAGTTCCAAATCCAAAACAAGTTGTATATAAAATTATATTCTGAACTAAAATAATGACACATAACTAGGTGACTAGCGAACATAATTCTCGAATAAATTATTTGAATGGATAAGATAGTAGTATAAAATAAATTTTGGGGTTAGTTCAAGAGTAAAGTGTTTAACTGTTGTGCTCTTTAATTACTTATCGAAATAAAATTAAATAAGTAGTATTTGTCTCAAACTATGGTACATAAATAACTCAAAAAGTTCCCTGGACACCTGGCAACAAGAAAATCTCTATATTTGCAAGCATTTTCACAAGATTTGCAAGATGGACATACACAGTCAACTAAACAAGAACATGCAGGACATTGAGAAACTGTTCGAAACTCGGATGAATAATTTTGACGAAGCACTAGCACAGTCACAAGTAACTGACACTTCTTCATCTGCATCATCAGAATTGGCAAACCTCAAGGCTGAGTTTAAATCTTGATCTTGAAGATGCCCTTTATTTGTTGAAACAACAAATGGAGCATTTTATCACAAGTGTGGATACCCAAGAGATGCGTGGCAGGCAAAAGTTTCTTTTACATGGTGTGGCAGAAGATTCTCCGGAAGTGTTGGAACAGAAGGTGTGTACTATTCCGAATAATAACCTTAAGGCTCTCTGATATAAATACTAGCGGTATTGTTGTTTGTCATCGCCTTGGCTTCATGAAAGATGGACCAAGACCGCTACTAGTACATCTTAATACTATAACATTGAGAAAGCTTATCATTTTCTACCATTACATACCCGCAGAAATATCACAGACATTGTGCACCTAAGCGAACTTACTCATGACAACATAGATTGTCCCAATCTACTAAACCTCATTGAATTTAGTGTACGCAATTGACGTCTTAGAAAATAATCCTTTCTACGTTCCACTATGTAAGACGAACTATCGCACATTTGTTTTATTTGTAGATCCAGTGCGAAATTTTATGTATTGCTTAAAAACAACGTAGTCATACTAAACCCTTCCACTACTAAACCTGCAACCATAAGGCGAATCTTAACTGACCTATTTTTTGACAGTCAATAAATTGTATTTCTTGTCTTCTTTCATTTTCTGAATTTTGTATTTAATTATTATTTTCTTTTTTTTTTCGGAAGAATATTTTTGTAAAACTCCTACTCTTACATTTTCGAACAAAATCACGATAACTTTGTGTGTATATGCATACATATGCATGCGAACGCATACGTATATGCATACATATGCATGCGAACGCATACGCATACTTACACATACATACATATACAATACATATAACGCATGCAAATTTTTTCCACGACGAGCTAAATACCTCGATTAAAAGAGTACGCGATTAAATTCCATTTACAGTATAAAATTAGCTACTTCTTTTATAACTGTAGGTCGAATGGGAAACTCTCAATACAACAGATTTATATCTTTTGTCTCACCTCCCAATTAAATTTGTTAATAGGTAGGCTTTCTCAATTACTTCGTTCACAATGGCCGAATGGAATATTTAATCTTGTAACTTGACAGAGGACTTATTTGTTTCGAGTTGAGCGGGAAACAGTTCGTAGGGCTTAGTTTCATCCCCTTCGTGGAGCGCGGCATTGATCACTTATGGAGAATTTTACTGATCTCTGGCTACACGAAACATGATTTGTGAAATAAGAGGATTATTTAAATTTGCTACTTTAAATAAACGATATTATTATAATGTATCTCTCATTAATGATTATTAACAAAATCTCCGAGCTTGGAAAGAAAACAGATTTCCTTGCCAAGCATGTGTTTTATATTTCTTTTGTTTTCGGATGGATCTATTGCTGATGCACAATAGCATCGCCTATTGTGCTTGCTTCTAAAGTTCATAGAACTAGTGTGTACCACACATACCTAGTCTGATTAAGTTTCGTTAGATTCAAAGCTAAGATATGCACAGTGTTTATTTATTAGTGGCACGCGTACCAACAACAACGCGTTACTCTTTCTTGGACATAGAAAAAAATATTGGTACATATTATTTTTTTACTTTAAATCGGAAAGATGTTAATTAATGTCGATCGGGAGTTTTAGCGATTGCTTTGAGAAAAGGAACAAGAACTTTCTAGATTATAATAATTATCATAGACATTGTATTTTTACTTTTCGTTGTTGTCATTTAATCAAACACTTAAAAAAATATTTCATTCTAATTTGCGAGGTCCACATGGTTTTTATGTGTATCTTTATGGGTTTATGTAAATAAATTTATTCACTCTCCTTCATTGATATTCCAATATCTTCAGTAGTTTTTGTTATATTTTTAAATTCTAATGATCCATTTAATGGAGTGTGTTCATTTTCTTCTGTCTTGAATTCTGTAGTTGCATGCTTATTTTATGGCGATGCTAGTGATAATATTTTAAGAACTTTGTATCTAGTCTTAATTCTGGCTAATAAAGTTTTATTTTATTCTATTTATGATCTTACTGATGTAGTTCACTGACGAACATTTCTTTGCAAGCAAATGTAGCCTACTATTGTAGTTCTGTTAATAAAAACTCAACTCCCAAATGTCAATTTGCCCATTCTATTAAAAAACACAATCAAAATGCAAATGCCAAGTCTCACGTAACTCAAGGTGACTTAAAGTCCCTTTAACCCAACCCCTAGATTGGGTCATCACAAAACCCACATTTAAATCGTAGTCAGACATTGATCGCTGACGCGGGTAGTTTTATCAGGATTGAAAAGAAGAGTAAAAAAATATTTTTTCGTGGTTCGGGCGTGTCGTACGTCTATTGAAACTATGTTCCGGTTAATGTGATTTCGTGAAGGTGTTAAAAGGTGTATTGGGTATTAAGTGTAGTAAATGGCATTATATTCCATATATATTTTGTAAAAGGGATGCTGCATAGGAGGAGGTAGTGCCATGCATGGTGCACGACACTTCATTCTCCTATGCAGCGGATTTGGGCCAGCACGACCGGGGAGGTACATCTCGCTCACTTCATACCGCCGTAAAATGACACCTACGGTGTCGCGTTTCGTGCAGTTAGTGAGTAGCCGGTTGCCCATTGCGGGGTGGAAAAAAAGGAGGGCAACGCATCATGGTATTTGAGCTGGTGTTCATGGGCGGCGGTAATCGTAAAAAGACCCTGATTGGTTGTTTGTACCTATATCCTATAAATAAAAATAAAAACACTGGTGTTGGATTAGAATGTTTTGGGTTTAGTAACGATAGTCTAACTCGCTGCTTGTCGTAGCTGGTTGGTGATTGTGACAGTTGTTTCAATATTTCAAATCATACTTTTATAGTATAAGAGGCAAGCAAACCCGCGTATGCATCCACAATATTGTGATGCCAGAGGCGTCGCCCTGCTTTTCTCCAATGGGCCACACGTTGGAAATGTACCACATAATGATTTAAGAATATAATATAGAAGAAATGTTCATAAGACCAGAAGTAAGTATATATATCCCTGTCGGATCGTCTAAATCGCCGTATTTCATTACGGCTAGACATTTTCAAAAACAGGACCGTTTTATTTTGTGTGGGGGGAGGGTCAACGATTAGCCGCATTGAATACAACTGAGTGAAAATGCGCCAGAAAGATTTCACCGCTATACGATATTCAATGAAGTTAGCCTTATTGCCAACTTTAACACATGACATGACGACAATGGCGTCGATTGTAGAAATAAAAAGCCTTAGGTTATTCTTTTATTTGTACTGAAAATTCTGGGTCTAATTACATACTTGAATCGATCACTTTTACTGCCTTAAAATCGAGAGTCTCAATGTGGCTAAACGTACGCCGCCACTCTGAAGGACGTCTCGCAATAATAATCCGGCCAATCGTTAGCCCGCTACTAAACATAAACGGCCCTGTATCTGAAAATGGCTAGCGGTAATTTTATAAGGCGATTTGTACAATACAACTAAGACATACACAAGCTGTACAAGAAAATTGGTCATCTATTTTAATGGGGGGTAGGATACATTATCATCATTCAAATACAAAAAGAATATCGGTATAAATTATAAGGGTTTAAGAGATGTGAGGGTTTAAAATTTTAAACACAACATTCTATTTTCTCACTTAAATAGGTGAAAATTTAAATCATAATACTTACTTACCTACTATTACTTTATGACTATTTTTCGATTTTTATTTTGGTTGAACATTTTGTGGACAGTTCAACAGAGTTCCGTAGGAAATATTTTCGTCTTGAAGTAACTAACGATAGAAATTTTGTAAGAGGTATTGCCATGCTCATTGAAATAGATTCAGGCCAGTACAAGCGGCGATGTGCCTCTCGCCCACATGATATCATCGTAAATGTGTAGCTATGCCGTCAAGTTCCGTGCTATTTGTATGTAGTCGATGTTTAAGTGGAGATGAGGAGGCAATGTTTTATTTGTCAGTGGAAATTAAAAATATTATTACCCTCTTCCTACGCAATCAGGAGGGCAATGAATCCATTATTAAGTTACTTAAATCAACGGACGAGAATGTAGATTTGTAAATAAACACCTGCCAAGGGAAAGCCTAACTTTTGCAGGTTTCCGTACTATGATGTATAAAAATAGATGGACGCACAGACTCACAAGTTCTACTAATAGATAACCATATGGAATAAGATAGACCCTAGTACTAAAATTCCAATGTCCGTCTGTCCATCCATCACAGGCTGTGTCTCATGTAACTTGATAAATAGAGTCGAAATTTTCATAGTTGTATTTTTGTTTCCGTTACAACAGCAAATATGAAAAAATACAAAAGATAACTAATTATTATGGGGGCTCTCATACAAGAACGATTTTTTTAAAGTTTTCATTGATCTTGTCCGGAACCCTTCGTGCACAAACCTAAAAAAATGATGATATTGAGCTGCGAAGGTCTCGATGTATTAGTTTGCGGATTCGCATTGAAAGAAGATTGACATCGGCAGGCGTAACGTCTTCGTGTGTTCTGCGTTCCCTCATACGTCCAGGCGACTCATCTGAGAGCTTAATTGTCCTGCCCGTATACTTACTCCTACAAGTTCCGACACTCACGACCTGCATGCAATCAATCACGCCACTCATGGCCTCATCAATTTTATTGTAGTTTCCGACATATCTAGGTCATCGAACCAGTTTTTATTCCACTTTTTCGGAACGTATCATGGTTAGTCGGAAGTTAGGTCGGAGTGTCGACTGAACTAATCGGACACGCTCCCGTCGAAAGCTTATATTCAGAGAGCCTCTAACCAATTGGTGATCACTTCCGGTTTTTACCCTGTTGATTACGGAGACATCCCTAAATGTCTGCTTTCGGTCCGTCATGATAAATTCAATCTCGTTCCTTGTCACAGTATCGGGGCTCTGCCATGTCCACTTCCTATGGTTAAAATAGGAATTCATTATGAAGAGGCCCTCCTTCTCGAGGAAGTTTACCAGCATTTGCCCCCTGCGATTTCGACTTGCAACTCCTAGACTCGATTCGACACCATTTCGTGGCATCGCTTGGCATTAAAGTCCTCCATATTAACATTGAAGTGGGCCTTATAGGTATTAAGTCAGGCCTTTGAGAGATCCTCATAGGTTATCTCCACTTCGTCATCGGAATGTGTCGAGGTTGGTACGTATACTTGTATCACTTTAACATACCTCTTATTGCGTTTAAGTAGGATACGCCCTACTCGACACACTAGAGATTTCGACGATGTTGCCTAAGGGGGACTTATTCATCCCACGCCGCCTTGTGATGGAGTGTCGCCTTCCCTGAAGTGGAATAGGTGACCCGATCGCAGAGTTGTGGTAACCTCATCTTGTTTTGGGACTTCACATAGCCCGCGAACGTGGTTTTTTTCCAGTTTCATCTACAGCTCAACCAAGTTATTGTCTAGTCCGAGCGTTCATCTGTTATACATAGCCAGGTCAAATACCACCGGGTAGTGATCCGTTGCCCGGAGATTCTTAGAACCCCTTGTTCTACCGTCACTGTGGCCGCTGCCGTGGCCAGGACCAGTGGAACTACCAGGAACTAGGGGCCGAATTCTATTGCTGTCGTCCATTTGAGATTAATGCTCATAATTGCCACTCTGAGCAAGTAGATTGGCAATCGCTGATTGTTTCGGACCGGCGCCACGGCTGCCTGTTACCGTTCCGATAAATGGTACCGCCATACCTGGTTTACAAATTATAGGGTTGTCAAATTACATTAAAACTGCTGCATACACTTACGAGCACCGCAAAAGAGCCATTTATAGCACTTATCGACTACCAAACATAAGACATTCTTTACAACTGATTTTTAAGATGGTTAAAGTGTAATAATTTATCTCACTACTTATGTCGCTACTAGTCGTGGGTGGTAGTACTCACCCTTTTTTCTTACGGTACTTACTACAGGACTAGGCTAACGTGGAGTGATAAGTCCAAATATATTATTATGATTATTTAACTGTCCTTCATAAAGTAAGTACAGTCAGTCGGTATTTAAAAAATAAGATTTACTAAGACTACATAAGTTGTACTAATTCATACTGCTTCTATATAAGATATACTTCCTCTTTATAAGTGTCTCTTACAATCTGTGATAGCCGATATAAAAGAAATCCATTCGTACTGAATGGATTTCATTCTAGAAATACTATTGTTTTGCCTTAGTGAAATTTCTATATTCATACTTCAAATTATTTAACGTGTGCACAAAATCAAAAATTTCACTTGAAGTAGGATGTACAAACTGCAGACTTAGATACTTAATCCAACATGAGCCGTGGTAAAATATGACATTTCTATTATAAACCTTTCAAAACATCGTTAATTACACGGCACTATATATTCTAACTACGACGTAAATCAAGTCTGTATGTATGGAAATTAAATTACCATACAAATTGAACGCTGCAATGTTCTATCATATCATACCTATACAGTGGGAATAAATGCAAGTTTACATTTGGTTAAATATCGTCCACTTGTTCTTGATGCTTCATTCCTTTAGGATATAAAACTTTTTTACTTATTTTGTCACATAATAAATATTTTTTTAAATTATACACACAACAATATGTGGGCCAGAGTGGCACGATTTTATTGCGATAAAAAATTCAACATTATGACGTGTACAATTCAAATGTGGCGGTCTTTTCATACTGTGTACTGTGTCGAGTAGATTCTGAATGTGGCTGCCTTTTCACACGAGTAACCACCGTGACTTTGTGTACATATCTGCATTAATGAGTTACTGCGATACTAAGGTTAGTTCATTAATTAAGCTTAAGTTTTGTTTTTAAATTTTTTAGCCAATTTGAGTTCACCTTACATTTTTTTTATTTGTCATTAATAAAGAAGCTAAGTAACTTTTTTTTTATTTGTCTACGACAGTTTAGTTTATTTTCATGAGCTTATCTTGTAGCAGGATTACGTTTCAATTTTACGCGCGCCTCTGGTTACCTACTAAGGGACTCTGAAGTCCAGTTGACATCAAGCGCATTGTTAAGGGGAAGTGCTATCACAGTAAATTTTATTTGGGTGTATCTTTGTAAATATGAGTGTATCTTATATCTATCACCTAAATGAACATACATTGGTGGGATACTTAAACATACGGTTCGTCATTTGTTCAATATAACATACGGCTCCTTAGATTGGTGGGATACTTAAACATACGGTTCGTCATTTATTCAATATAACATACGGCTCCTTAGATTTAAATAAGTCTACATATAAATTGTTAAAAACTAACAAAAATTAAAGGTAGTATCTACACTTCGTTTACATCTCCCCCTCCCCCTTTTAAATGTTGAATACAACCGGGATAAGTTTTGTATTATGTCAGAGATTCAATGCTGGTTTTTTGTGACCCGTGTTCACTTTGTAAATTGAATTGGATATTTTGTCTATAATTTAATAGGGTCATATTTCAATATATATCTCTAACTTTTAGGTCATAACATTGTCTTATTTTATCAAATCTTTGTCTCTTATAATCTTAAATCGGTGACCAAATGTGATTGACAATTGATCTCGGCCGTTATGCCAGATACCATTTTGTGATGTATGGTGACTTTTTCCGTGTCATCTGAATTTATAGGGAAAAATCCGATATTGGCGAATTTCAAGATGGCGGCCGAGGGGGAATTGCCAACTTTTCCCTCACCCGCTCGGTGCACGGTTTTCTTTTACCTTTCCGTAGACTTTCACCCCTCGAATTCGATTCTTTTTAAAAGTTGAAAAAGAAAGATGGCCTTGGCAAAGTGGAGTACCTACAATTTTTATGTTTCCTATAGCGATGCCACTAAGTATTTGACACGCACGGCCATGGTAAAAGTTGACTAGTTATAACTGAAACCTAGAGAATAAATAGTATTAAACATTTGAAATGGAAGTGGGTACGGGAATAGACGGGACGGCTGACTGTTTTCAGGTACCAAACCAGCTGCTTTCGAGATTGATTATTCCAACGTCTATCTCTTGGCTTCTTGACTGTGTGACTTGTACGCCTGTTTTTTCGTTTTCGGAATAATCTGGCTCCGTAGGCTCAGTTATGTTAGGTACTGCGTGTAGAAAATAAAAACTGTTATAATTATGAATATATTCTTAAAGCGTAAAAACGTGTAACGACTGCGGGAAAAAAGAAGTTAAAAATTGACAGTTATATTTTTATGGAGACCACTGATTGGCCGAATTAGAATGCGTCCGACTTCCTGTGTTGCCAAGAAGTCCGGACAAATGGAATTAGAGACAAACAATTATTTAGATTTCTTAGGCCTTTTAATCATTCGTCATGCCAAGAACACACTAAGCCACACAGTGTACTTGAAGAAGTCACCATCCAACACAGCTGTGTTGGAACCTACCGGGGGTAAATCTCCATTTCAGAGAGCACGTGGTATCTGTGATGATCCACTCACTTAGGCTCCGAACTTCAAAATGTCAAGCAAGTCCTGCATGACAACAAGCTTAGAATATCCCGTCTGCATCACAGACACAGAGTGAAACCAGCCACCGGCGTCTACCAGCAATATTTCCATACATAAAAGGGGTCACTGACAAAGTTGGCTACATCCCAAGCGAGCTTCAATAAAAATCTATTTTATGCCACATCCCCCTACAAGAAGCAGGATTACATAAACTTGATTGTAACTGTGGTCTTTTATATAGGACAAACAAAAGGATCAATCAAAACTTGCATCAAAGAACGTAAAGCGGACATTAAGCACCGTCACGTTAAAAAATCTGCAGTCTGTGAATACACTGACATTAGATTTGATAAAGCACAAATCCTCACAAGAAAGCACAGGCTCCGTCATATCCGTGAGGCTATTGAATGAAAAACCATCCAAATTTCAATAGAAAATATGGCTGGGTGCTTCCTTTAGCATGGGACCCAGTTATAAACATAGTCAAATAAAATACCAAACGTAACACCTCACAGGATACAATAAACGCTTCCTGCGTTAATCGGAACAACTAATTAATTATACAAAATGTTCGGGTACTTTTAATAATTTATGACATCAGGACACAAGTCATCTCGGTCCATCCGTGGCCATGGTAGCTGTAAAGCTTCTGAGACGTCGTAAAGTACTTAATAAACCGATAAAATCCGTTAAAGTTCTCTTATTATGATACAAGTTTTACTTTATTGTATGTGTCAAATACTATCCGAATGTTCATAGGCATTGGTAGTTACCAAAACGCTCTGAAATAAACATTTTAGTATAGTAAATTGCTATAAAATAACCAGCCTAAATATTAATTGATATCGTGAA
>JAFELO010000726.1:673405-703607 GCA_017140195.1 Eumaeus atala
ACTGTTTGTTCTTATCTGTTTGCATTGAATATAACCTTAAACTACTGGACCGAAATAAGGATTCTTCTACCATTAGAATTCTATATTATCTGTTTCACCGCAGATAGGCTACATAATATTTTCTAAGATGATGTGAATTGTTTATGAAAATCTCGATGATGTAACAGACGTGTGAAAAAAAGATTAAAGTAAATCATTATCTAGTCCCTGATTATTGACAAGTGGCCGTCACAATACAATAGACAAGTAGCAATAGACGTTGTTCTGTCATAAGTTGAACTTGTTTCATGCCAACGTGTAACGTTTGCGGGACCAATTTTTTGTATTTATGTAAATCAATGAATTTTATATATTTTTGCAAAGCCGTGACGCACTGCTAGTATTTGATATCTAGAAGTGCGTATAAAATTAATAATACCTCTAACCATAGATTAAAATAATCAGGAGTTTATTAATCCCTCTCTAACCATCCCATTAAAGTTGAAGGGTATTTTATACGCATAGCACTCAGAGCGGTATTAAAATATTAACATCCCTTAGCCTATATTCGTAGCAACTCACGAGGCACGAACGGAGCAGTATTCAAGATTGGCAGATAGATCTCATTTCACAATTCCCTGCCACGTAATATAAAGCCTTATGGAAGCAAAATATACTTAGATATGACAGTGGCACAATATAGCAATGCGTATTATGAATGGATTAAAGGATCTTATTATTAATAGATGTCGTAGATGTTTTCAATGGCACATGATTTTATTACCTCGATTGTAATTATGGTCAAGGTTATTGCATTATATGTATATTCAGCCATTGCACTTTATAAAATTGATATTTAAAATTTTGTAATGGTACGAAAAATGTTTCCTCGTAGTAAGCATATCTAATATAGAGGCATTTTTACGTTATTAATTATTACTTGTAATAGGTTCCTACATGAACTCTGAACACTGATAACATGTTCCATACTAGTAGATATTTTAATTTCCCTACCATAATTCAAGCCATATATCATATACCGTATGTCTTATGTGGTGGTACTCAGATACCAGAGATGAAGCCGATTGAACCATATAGTGTGAGTTTCTGTCCTTATTAGTACAGGGAAAGCAGATGCATAAAGATCAAATACAAAAACAAACAGGATAGAGGCTTCAGAACGTTCAGAATTTGTCCATGTATTTTTGCGTAAAAATATTTCCCTGCTTAGCATATAGCGTAGCATAATAATATTATTTTGATAATATTCATCGAGATTCAGAGACATAAAAAATAACAGCATTGAAATAAACTGAAATAAACTATTCTATTTCATTTTGTTAACTTACCTATGACCTAATTCACAGGTTTCTATTGTAGCCATGCATATGTCTATTGTGAATATAAAAATCTTGAATAAAATCAGACAGAACACAATTGACATAAATAATAATTTCAACATTCTCTACAAAAGCCTACACGGCTTTTGTTGAGAATGTTGAAATTCTTGTTTAGGTACGATGAAGTTTTATGAAACGGAGCCCAAGAAAACACTGTAGTCGATTGAAGCTGTGGAATGGGGAGCTCCGCAGGGAGCTGTATTAATCCTGAGCTCGACAATTACTGTTGTTCCGTCTAACCGTGGAACAATCCAGAGGATTATATACGTACGCTCCAAGTTACGGAAATACCTTTGTGCACCACGTACTAATTGTAAATATTAAACAATATCAGTTCTTTAACGTAAAGTTGAAGTGGGTGGTTTCCGTAAGAATGTAATTGGGTATTATATATTTTTAAATAATATTCTTAAAAATAATGTTATAAATGAGTAACAATGTTTATTATTTTTTCAGGAAAAAACTACGTAACGGATTTAAATGAAATTTGACACAAGTACAAGTTGCAATCTGTAAAATCTGTAATGCTTGTTACATAAATAATAACTACATCTGATTATGCGCGGGTGGAAATTTGCATGTGTGTTTGTTGTACAAATATCCCCAAACGTATGTGTTGGTTATTCATTAATTTTAATTGCGCAACGCTCATGAAAGATGAAAGAGATACGATAATAAACAGAAAAGACAGCTGTCGCGCATCTAGACTAGCCGGTGGCCTGTTGGAGGGGAGGACGAAAGTAGGGCCTCGCTTTGACATGACAATAATGTGGATATCTATGGACGTCGTTAGTCGTCAAAAGGCTATTGCTCTCATAAACTATTGGAAAAATGCTCTGTGATATGTGTGTCATGCGGAGAATAACAGACTGTGTTACTTGATACTGACTCGTCAGCACAATTGTTACGCAAATGTAAGGAACATTTCTTCTCTATTACCCTCCAAGAGACTATCGAATGTTCACAGACCCCACCCGACGCGACAGTATAGACAATTCAAGTTGGTATCACATTAGCGAGAGTTACCTTCCTGGTCGTGCAAGCTTAATTTGACTGCAGCGCAACATGACCATTTCATAAAATTTTATATCATCTGTTTTTTATATTATTATATGCTATCTCCAGCGCCTTCGGTAGTGCCCCTGTGTTCCGTGTCGGGCTGGGATGGGAAAACGGTCCACTTCTTAAACACACGGCGTCGTTGGGACTGTCATTGCGTAGCCGGACAGTCCCCGAGGAGATGAAGCTTGGCCTTTTCGCCGAGGCCAGTCTGTCGCTGGAGGGTTTCTGTTGCCTGCAAATCCGGGTCCCTACACTAACAGCTGCAGAACGCTCCCGTAGGGGTTTAGTTGGTATTGCTACCCAATGGCCGAGTCCAACATAGGTCTGGGGGTCTACCCGGGCTCCCAGGTATCGTCACCAAAAAAAAGGATGCCATTTCATAGGTCCTGACGACAGCGACGGTAAGTCAAATTTTCCCAAACGACGCAAATAGTAAACCACAGATGATAAATATTAATTAAAAACCTACGTACGCGCCACACTTTACAACCAACAGATAATGTGATTCTATATTAACGTGTGATTTGCTCGAGAAATTTATTACGTCGATGCTTGATACCAAAATTTAATTATATAATCTCCTCTATATCTTATTGCAGTGAGAATCAAGATTAATATTTGCAGGATATGGCGCAAAATTAAATCGGCTACTGTTACAAAATTCACTATCAATATTGTCATGAGTCATCCTTATTGAATATATTTTATTACTTATCTAGGTTAGTTAGTTATAGGATGTGAATGCAAGTATGAATTTCACCCTGTGCTAAATGTCTGAACTGGACCGAACCGCATCTCGTCTAGTGACACAGTAACACAGTCGGAAATAAATCAATAGTAAATTTACATTTTGTTGACATTAATAAAAAAATTGAGTTATTGTGGAATATGTGAAGTAAAGTTGTTAATTGTTTTTTAAATATCGTAGGGGGGACAAATGAGCAATCGGAGCAATCTAATTTTATTTAATAGAAATTATAAAAATAGAAAAAAACAAGAAGAGTGAAGTAAAACCAAAATTTGCTATGAACATTGTGTACTTACCTAAGGCCTCCATGAAGCGTGAAATGATCAGAAAATAAAAGAGCGTCACATTAATAATAGCGTCATAAAGTAACATCATCTCCAGCTCAGGTTAGCTGAGTGATCGTTTTGAGTTATATTGTGACTATGAAACATAAATATACCTAGGCATACCTGTAAATACTTACTAATTTTGCTATTTTCTTAATATTCTCATAAAGAAAGAAAAGTTTAAGTGGAATTATAAATGAAAGTTATAATAGGTTTAATGAAAAAAAAATTTTGCGTTCGTATCCCTAATAGATATATGCAGCCAAGTTTATTGATATTTCAAAGGTAGAATAAAGGCAGTCTCATGTCTCCTTGTGACAAATTGGGGCCATTATGTACAGTATCTCTTGCTTAAATTATACCTTCCGCATATAGAGTGGCAATACTGTCTTGTTTCGTACAGTTACAGCATGACAATACCTCTTCTTAAGGAGGAGGTAGTGCCATACTTAGTGCATGACACTATATCCTCCTATGCAACGGAATTGGGCCGGCTCGACCGGGGAGGTACCTCTCGCCCCCTTGGTAGCGCGATGAAGTGACACCTATGGTGTCGCGTTCCCTGCGGTTTGTGAGTAGGTGGTGGACCGTTGGGGAGGGAGGAAGGAGGACATAGTATTTATGTGGATGTTCATGGACGTCGGTAGTTATAAAAAGGCTTCGGACATTTAACGAAAAAATTCGGAAAAAATAAAACTTTATGAGTTCCTATGGATTCATTCCTCAAAAGAAAATTGTAATGGAATTATAAGGCAAAATTATTAAACAATTATCTTAAGTTGTATCAAATAATTAGAACTTATATTGGATAAAAGTAAGTCAATGAATCTGCTTGACAAAAATGTGGATGTCTGTGGACGTCTTTGGTTGTCAAAGGCTCGGAGCCTTATTCTGTTTGCACCCCTCTACTATAATAAATTATCTCAGTATATCATTGGCAGAGTTAGTTTCACCTGAATTTAAAACGTGTTATTTCCAATAAAAAAAAATAAAAAAAAGTGTAGAGGACGTCACTGATACTAATTATAGTAGCTCGAATGGACGTCACCAGCAGGTCTATGTAAAACTTCAGTACATTTGGCGCCAGTCCGCCCGCCATATGACAAGTGTAACGTCACACGCCTTTGTAACTCAGCTAGTGGAGACTGGACTTACAGAATATATTTCTATATGGAATATCTCCTTTTAATTATACTATACGGTTTAAATTGATATTACCTGCAACTTTGTCAGCGTACAGTGAGTGATGACCACCGGCTACTCACAAACCGAACGAAACGCGACACTGAAGATGTTACTTTACGGCGGTATTATGAGACTGAGATATACCTCCCCGGTAGTGCGGGATGGATTTGTGTTGCAAGAGATCGGCCGTCCTGGCGTTCATTAAAAGAGGCCTATGTCCAGCAGTGGACCGATAATGGCTGATAACGATGATGATGTATATCATCTGCATCTAAAAACCATTTCCTTTGTAGACGCGGGGTAACGCATTCACCGGCCCTGGGTGTGGGTCCAGGTATGTTTGGCTCGCGGTACATTAAAGTACCGAATACAAACTAAAACGACCGCGTATACCTTTAGTGACACCTTTGGTAAGGCGCCCCGGGACTGCAATTCATCAGAGAACCTCGAGGGCTAGTCAGTCCCCTAAGGGACCGACGCCTACTCCACAGAACAACAACGCCATATTTGGGACGGTTCAATAGGATGAAATTCCCATCCTAGCTCTTTGCCCCGTCTTCAAAATTACCTCTTCATGCTCCTCTTTTGTTCCCTTTTATTATAAGAGAAGTAAAAAAGGGCAGCTGCCTCGTACCAATTGTCATCGCCTGGATGCACCCAAGCAACAGAGGTCCACTGCCATGACAAGGCTTGAACCATGGTGGGGGTATGTAAAAGCTTAGTCTAGCTAAATTAAGCGAGCCATTCCCACGATGGGCGTCTGATATTTTAATAAAAAGACCCATGAACACCCTCCAGCTACATCATCAGACCCTGGATGCCTTTTACGGGTATCTGTACAGAACTTTTCATCAATATCAACAAATTAAATGATCCCACACACGATGGGGCTCTGTTGTTGATACAAAGTTGCCCTAACCACCTTCCAGCTCCGTCATCAGGCCCGGGATGTCATCTAGATACAAAGTTCGTGATGTAAAGTTTAATGCAATTGCGTGATTCTCAAGTGGAAGCCTAAAGTGTAACCTTATACATTAACCGCTAGACGATTCCACTTCTCATATTTTTTATACCGCGATTCTTAAATTCTTTCTTATGGAGTAAACTCTAGAAAAACACTGTTAAAAATTATGTTACACACATTGTACAATATAGGAAACTTATATAACTTCATCTACGAAAAGTTTTGGTCCCTCTCAGCTTTATACAAACTCGTAATTTAAGTTAATTATAACTATGTGGTGCGGGAAAATTTGCTTGAGAAATATGTTTTCATATAAATAGAATCTGACATCGTATTTTAAAAAGAGGACGTCTACTATTGATTCTGTTTAGTTGTACGGTGTAGTTATTCAGGCTTTGCTTTTCATAAGTATGAGCGTGCAACTTTCTTTTTCGAAATTCAAACTTTGGAACTTTCTCAAGGTATCGCTATATCTATTGTAAAAATACTGCGGTGGTATAGTGGTAAACATGTCCAGCTGCGGAACGTAACGTATCGAGTTTGAATCCTGGGTGATTCCGAAAAACGTTATTAGGATTTTTTGGACAATCGCTTTGAATTTATCTATTTGAGCAAGAAATAGTTCGTATACCTGTCGTGTAGCGCAGCGTTGTGAACTTATGAAGAGTATTTAAACCTGTATAACTAAAACAGTTTGAAAAAGACTGTTTGTCAAACAAATTTATAGGATCAACTATTAGTCATCTTTTATTAATAATTTATTTTATGTTGTAATAGCTAAATAAATATCGCAGTCATTAAACGAAATAAAATATACCCTAATCTCAAAAGACCGAATAAAGATACGAACGCTATACAATAACGATTTTATTGAATACTAGCTATGTATAACGAAATATAATTATGAAGAAATGCTTCCGTTCCTCTGTCGCGTTGCTCGCCACACCGCGCTAATTATGCCTTCCGCATGAGTATACACAGCAGGTACATTCGTGGAGGGGGATTCTGTTAAGACTACATTATAAGATGGACGGAGTTGCATATATCATGTGCTTAATTACATTATACTCGGTCGGTTGGTTTTAAAATAAGATCTTACGAACATCCAGACACAAGATTTTTATGTATTGTCTAATATTTAAAAAGTCTTATGTAATTCAAGGTGACTCAAACTTCCTTTAAGACTTAGATTGGACTCATCACGAAACCAACATTTAAATCGTATCCGTCTATTGATCGCTAATGCACCCGCACCCGCAAACTACCCAGTTTAGAGGTGGTGAAAAGTACTTTTATAACCACTCCATCGTCCCATTCCGTTTATTGAAATTTTGTTGAGAACAAAGTTAATGTGATATCGGGGAGGTGTTAAAACGTGGATTGATTGCTACGTTTAATAAATGTTCATATTTTTCAATATCCTTTAACTTTAAGCTAGTCAACTTTCTCGCATCATAAACTTTACCTTTTTTTTTTTGTTGACGCGAGGAAACGCATTTACGCGCCTTCACTGGCCCAGGGTGGGGTCCAGTGATGTGTGGGACTCGCGGCAGATAATGTAGTGCGGAATAACCACAAAAACCACCGCGAGTGCCACCAGTGCCGCCTTTGGTGGGGTGCTCCGGAACAGCAAATCATCAGGGCACCTCGACGACAAGTCAGCCCCCGAAGGAACCGACGCCACCTCCACAGATGTGGTTATCTTGCACCATGGGACAACCCTACCGACTTGAGACAGTGACATTGGGATGAGGTTCCCATCCTCGTCCCTTGCCCCGTGCGCAAAAGCGTCGCCACTTCTTCTCTTTTGTCCCCCTTCTTATAAAAAGGGTACAAAGAGCGGCACCTCCTCCTGCTGTTTAGTCCCCTTTTCTTATAGGAGGGGTACTAAGAGCCGCTACCTCCTGGGTCCAATTGGCTTCACCCAATGTGTCTCGGATCACCTCAGGCTACTGAGCTGGCACCGCCACGACAAGGCTTGAAACATGGTCGGGATCATAAACATAGTTTATTTTAACATAGCATATATGTGTCAAAATTTTAAAAATTGAGTATCTGATGTTTAAGAAACAAGCTTTTCTGCAGAACACTAGGATTAAGTGATTGCTACATTAGGTACGGCATTTCATTATGTATGACGACGTACGGTGTCCGGCTTGAGCGGATCGTCTCAGGAGCGAGGGTCGTCGCAGTGGGATCGATTCGGAGGTATAGTACGGTTTCGAAGCCTGGGCTCTGGTCAGCGATCCCCCATGGGAACTCGTAGCGGAGGTTCTTGCCGAGACCTACTCCTATGTTTTATATAGGTGGGTCCTGGTGGGCGCACAGATATGACAGCTGCCTTGCGCCCGGTCCCCGAGCGTTGGATGCGCCGTAGGCGCAGACTCCTCACCTTCCGTCTGACGCAGATACTCACCGGGCTAGGTCGCTTCGGTTTCGCTGTGTCGGACGGCCCACAGGGAGCCGATGACAATCGTTGTCACGATTGTGATGCAGTGGTGGACTCGGCCTAGCACACCCTCGAGGTGTTCCCAAGATGGGTAGCCCTTGGTCATGATCTGACATCAATTGTCGGAGTTGACTTGTCAAAGTCGAGCATCATCATAGCGATGCTCGGCAGCGACGAGGCTTACCAGGCGATGGCTTCCTTCTGCATGACGGTCATGTTCCAGTAGGAAGCCGACGAGAGGGCGATAGATTAGGCTGCCGACGTGACCGCCCTCCGCAAACTACAAATGGGGGTAAGAAGGAGGCGCTACCTGCAGCGCCACAAGACACAGTGTCGTAAGGATTGGTCATAGCGTAGCCGGATTGGCCCCGAGGTGGTGAAGCCTGGCCTTTTCACCGAGGCCTGCCTGTTGCTAGTGGGATTGTGATGCCTGCTGATCCGGGTTTCACCATTAATAGCGACTAAAGGCTCCTTTAGGGGTTTAGTTGGTATTCCTACCCAATTGCCGAGTCCAACATAGGTCTGGGGGTCTATCCCGTTCCCAGGTGTCATGCGTAAATGCATTCCCCTTCGTCACCAAAAAGAAAGGTACGGCATTTCATGAGTCATATCGTTTCCTGTTAGCCCTTCTAAGAGTTTAAAGATGGCATCGCATCAGCGAATCAGAATGGGAGCCCATTCTTCGTTTGCCCCCCTACACTAAAAAATGTACACAGAAGCACTTACATTGCAATAATACGAATACAATGCAACAAACAAACACAATATGAGATACTTGCAAGTTACTTTGTACTCGTGCAGCCATGAAGATCTTTCACTTGTGTTAATCGTACCTCGGAGCAACGAGCACGTACTGAATGTGTTACGAGCACACGGCTTCTTCATTGTGTCTTGTATGCACACTGTAGTGTCATGCACTATGCATAACACTACCTCCTCCTACGCAGCATGGCACTACCTCTTCCTAGCTGTTCTGAGATTCCCCTGTTAGGTTTTATTCTCCTATATTTCAATTAGGTAATTAAATATTTATAGTTACAATTATCTTATTTTAGTACTGTCCACGAAAAATTATATTATAAAAAAAAAATTCATATTTTTTTTTATAACGGAGAAGCTTTTCTGAAAACTAATATTAAAATAATAAAAAATAAGATGTTATCTTTGACACATTCCACTCTGTTGTATGTTATGTACACTGTGAGTAATATTTGTCAATTTATGAGTACTATAGGTGTTGAAATCTATACCTGTATTAGAACGGAAAGTAGTATACGTTTTTAGGTTTGAGGTAAAACTGAATAAAAAATTTATACAATATTCGGAAACGATAAACAGGAGCAGCCAAATTAGTACGGCACAGCCGGTGAGGAACCTATGACATCTCGATCGATAGCATAAAATATATAATATAGAAGCATTATTTATTGTTCGAAAATTTCACAAGGTGATAAAATGATTGGAGTGACCAAGTAGCCTAGGATAGTCACACATACACACGCACGCAAGCACGCACGCACGTACGCACGCACGCACGCATGCAAGCAAGCGCGCACGCACGCACGCAAGCAAGCAAGCACGCACGCACGCACGCACGCAAGCACGCAAGCACGCACGCACGTACGTAATATTTGCAATGACGCTCGGACCAATGATTGTGGAACGGCTGCACAGTACACCTGTGGCGATGCTGACCATGACATGCGATTAGTTTTTTTGAGTTTTCTTAAGCCACTTAACATATTTTTTTAGCTATACCAACTATAAAATTTTACGTCTTTGAATGATGTAAATGTCTCACCATTCAGCCTGTTAATATTCATAGGAAAAACATCCACGGCTTGGGGTAAGAGCGTAAAAATACATAAAAACAGACATAATAATATTTGGCATGATACTATACGAAATCATCCTAAGCTGTTTAAATTTTCTTTGTAAGAAAATGTTAAGAAATCGTTTTATAACAGCAATGTTATAAAACAATCTATTGACATTAACGATCAACCGTTTTGTTGCAAAAAATATTGTTGATTATCTTCCTACAGTAGACCTTATTATTTTTCTGTGATTTTGTCCTGTCTCAGCGACTACCTCAAACGGAAATCCTCAAGTAATTACTTCCGGCTGAGCTGCCAAGTTTAATGGATCTACACGAAATATACACTTTTATGATCTTCAAAAATGTATTCACATAAAAATAAAATTGCAAATTCAAAAATTTTTTGAAATAAAATCAGATACTTTTAAATTATACCCATCATATGATAGTAATTTTGATAGAATTACTATAGTAAATCAACTGACCGTGAAGTTTATTTAAAGCGTTTTTGTATATCACTCTTTCCACGATCATGATATTAGAGAAGATTTAAAGTAACAAAACTTTAGTTTAGAAATGAAAAAAAACCTATTCCGCAAATATCAAATAAGAATATTGTGCACCCCATTTGTTGTGTGATATTGACCCGTTTTACATATGGAATGTTCAATATTTGAGTATCGCTGTTTCTATGTTGTTGATGCTGTTTTTGATGGTGTGAGTGCCTTGTTATTATAATTATGTTCAACTTTAACTATGAAAAACTTAAAGTATGCCTACGCAAGATTAAAATAAATTAAATACTTCGCTTGCTTCACAAGCCAACTCGATTAGAAAAAAAGAAGGAGCTATATCCGGGTTGCAGCAGGGAGTCTTAGACAACTGCCGAGATAAGACCTCGTTGGCTCATTTTTCTAACCACAATCAAAGATTACATTGCTTCTTGTATTTTCCTTATTTAATATTGTTGTTGATTGTGCATATGGAGAGGCCCTCTTGTTTAATTGGTCATCATTAAGTAAATGTTTTTAAGTAAAGTTTGTAAGTTAAGTCGGACTAAACCTGTAATAGTCATTTTACCCCAGAAGTGGTGATTTCTTCTATAAAATTTCATTGAATATTGTCAGGATCTCCTCCTTTCATCTTGAATATATATGTACCTCGGTACCTCGATAAGTGTTTTCATTATAAGCACAACATTTGGCGCCCTACTCCCTTCATAATATATATGTTCCCGGGCTAAGAGAAGTTTTCTTTAACCCGTCTTGCTCGTGACACCCGACCAAAAAAGTTAATATGACAAGGTCGAGAGCGAAATTAGTGAGACAGGGCAACATGTAAACACGTGCTGCTCTCTTTACCCCCGCGAGATTACTTACGGGATTATCTGCAGTAGCGTAAGTAAAACGTGCAGGAGCTGAATATAAACAGGATATTCGTACTTTATTTCCTCTGCGGTTACAAGTACCTGATGTTCACTGATCTGAACATATTATCATTCCCCTCATAAAGTAATTTCGTACTTGATATATTGCTTATCCACGACTCATATTCCGGTTGCTGTTATTGTGACAATTATGTTTTGAAACTTAAATATTGTATAAAAAGTATATCTGTCATCTTTGACTGTTCTCTGTGTTGAAGAAGTGTCACTCCTTTTTCTCTTCGGCGTGGCTGGGACGACGGATTGATTTAAAGCTGAGACGCAGTCTGCCTTCAGCAAATTATAGTTAAATATTTTATCTTTTCAGCCGTGAACTAAACGTAAAATAAATAAATAAAAATTATATTTCATAAAAAAGTAGCTCTACTCCTTTTAACTTTTAACTATTATTTTTTCTTTTTATTAAACACTATATAATTGAAATATATTGAATGTAAGTAACGAAGGACAATAAACACAAGGAAGGAAAACAAACAATAATAGTATATATAAAGGATCATTCAAGTTGCAGCCGAGAGACTACCAGATAAGACTTCATACCCTCACCTATTTACTAACCAATAACAAAAACTCCATTGTTGTTCTTGTACTATTTTAAGTCTGTCCTGGATTGTTAATGTGGAAAGAGCAATTGAATAAATGTATATAAAAGTTTAACACAACTCTTATAGTATCTTTAACCCCCATGTGAACACATTTTACAGAATTTATATAATCTTATAGAATAAAAAATAAATTGTAACAATTGGCGCCCAACGTAAAAAATAAATAACAATTGCATTGTACCCCTTAAATAATTGTTCTCAGTTTTTCATATTAAACGTCTCATATTTTGATCTTAACATAAACTCACTCTTACCCACATTCATAGTCAATATATTGTTGAAATTATTATGATAAAATTAAGAATTTAATTTTTTTTTTTGACAGAAAATTGAGGGTTTCTAACTTTAATACTTATCACATTGTGTATGTAGCTAGTTACTAACATTGTAATCTAAAGTTACATTATTATCAAACCAAGTGTATATTGAGGTTATAAATTATTTAACTTTGCGTTAACTTGTCATAAAATTAATATTTTTGAAATTTGGAATATCACTTACAAATTATTTGAACAATTACTTTATATTTGTATCTCTAAATATCAACTGATAATTTATACCAATTGTAGGAGTATATTACTCCATTTCTTTGCAACCATTCCTAAGGCTGAATTAGAATACCAAATATTAGTTAGATATAAAATTAGAACTATTTTAGAATCAACGCATAACTTAATGAAGGCTGAGAATTTGTTAGCTCAATAATACCACCGTTTATGTAGTTTAGATTTAGGAGATAATAAGATGTATTATGGAACATCCAAGTTGCAGCCGAGAGTCTACCAGATGAGACTTCATACCCTCACCTTTTTTACTAACCAACAACAAACACTCCATTTTTGTTCTTGTACTATTTGAAGTCTGTCCTGAATGTGGAAAGACCAATTGAATATATGTATATAAAAGTTTAACACTACTCTTATAGTCTGTTTAATCCCCATGTGAACTCCTTTTATAGAAAATTATAGAATCGAAGAACATAAATTGTAACATTATATACTTATATGCGCAAAGCTCCCAGGCCCAGCAGAAACGCCTGCAATTCCAGCAGAACACCGCCTACGGGTCATCACGGGAGCCTACGGGATGTGATCGCGCGTGACTTGCGGATAGATTCGCTGGAGGAGTTTGTGGTTCGATTGTCAAGTGCTATGTTCTATAGGTCAGACATTGGACCGCATGCTCATCTATGCGACCTGGCCCCGCAGCACGCGCGACCACCCGACGGGAGACCGTATCCGCGTGACTGGGCATTGCGTGTCCGGCGATCCGGACGAGGATCACACATGCTTAACACATCCAAATCACTACTCACCAAAAGTCACAACAAATAGGCGATATTTATTACCTGTTATTGATTCCGCGTGCCTACTCAGCCGTCGACCCTCATTGTAGTCGTATGAACGAAGATAAATAGAGCGCTATATCAAATTTGTAACTAATAATAACGGGATTATAACCCGTCGACCACATCCTAATATCTTATGATCTATACCAAGTAATGGAATGGATTAATCTCGAATTTATTATGTTTATTCAAGTGTGTATTCACGTTGTATGACCAACACGTACGAACACCGTATTGGTGTTTGTACGTCTTGGTTATACAATGTGTGTTCAATGTTCTTTGTTCAAATACATAAATTACATGCAAAGTACACAGGTACGTTTCGTTCTATTTGTGAGTTTCGGCATAACTTCTATGCAATGTTAATATCCTTCGGTAGTGAAAAAAATGCCTCACCGGTTCGCTAATCCACTTCGCTATAAAAAAACCACGAGGTCGAAGACTGAAGATTAAACTGCCAGGGGTTTTTAAAATACTTGAATTAGGGTCAAAAATGAAAATCGTATTGAATGAACTATTTAATCAAACTATCTGCTCATGTTAGTTCATGTCAGTGGACCCATAGAGGCTTATGATAATGTTAGACGAAAAGTGCGTGTAACTTACGTATTCGCAAATTGACAACCTGAAACCGTCTCAAATATAAATAAGATGTTAGCTGTTGGAATTGACTGACTATATTAGTTTCATTACAAAGAGCAGACACCTTACTGCTGTATAGCCTTAGTCCAGACGTAGGAAAGTAAAAATAGTTGGGTATAACTCAGTCATTATAATCGTTAGGCCCCGTTCGTAAAAAAGAGTTGAAATATAAAAACATATTATCGCCCATACATCTATACAAACGACGTATGAATGGACATCCATTATATGTTTTATTTTGAAAACCTCCCACACAAACAAGGCCTGAAATGAAGAAATTAAATTATAGTGAACTAAATGAAATTCGTTTAGGAAAACGAAGTGTTGGTCGAACGCTCACCAGGTGGGAAGTAGATCTTTCTGCAGTAGCCGGTCCGGAATGGATACGAATAGCAGGAGATCGGTCGTCTTGGCGTTCATTGAGAGAGGCATATGTCTAGCAGTGTACCGATAAGGGCTGACAATTATGACCTAAATTCAATCATGAAATTTGTTAAATTAATGCATGGTGATTGATAATTGTACATCTCGCATGTGTAGTACTACCTGCCTCTTATTATAATTGTTCATCCTATTACTCGTACTCGTGCAAACCACTTGTGACATCACAATATTTGTTCAAATGAAGCCGGCAGTGAGGAAGGCGGTTGAGCTAAGATTACAGCATAATGATCTACGTTACGTTATATTGATATTATAGAACGCTTCGGGGATTATTAAAACTACATTTTTAGGACTAGTTACCAAAGCAGACCCCACGTATGAGACTGCCACGTTCATTATAATATAGCTCTCTCCGAGGAAACCCTTCGGCTCGGATAGAATATCGAACATTACTCTTCAGGATTTCGTTTTACCGCCCGGTGACAATGGACAAGGCCGCGATAGCAGCCTGAAGAGAGTCTATACTGTCTGGAATATTATTGAGTTCCCTCGTTTTAACGTTTGCTAAATTATCTTCTAGTAATTTATAGTCGATGATCTTTTTCTTTATTTTAATATTTCTACTAAATCTATTATCTCCTATTTCTATTAAAACTGGTCTATGGTCCGAATTAAGCTCGTGTAACATTTTAGCCGTCTTGATGACGAGTGAAATATATTTAACCAGTGCTATATCGATTGTACTCGGTGAACGTATATGCCCATTATTGTTCTGAGAATAATGGGTTGGGATATACCGAGCGTTGGTGGTAATGTTACGATCATCGACAAATTTTCTAAGGACAGTCCCTGTTGCTGTATCTATATAATCTATGACTGTTGTTATATCTGTTGCCCCAGGTCACGTGGTGGGCGTTGAGGTACCCAGCTAAAATTATTGGGTCGTCTGCGCCTAAATTTTCCAAAAAAGCGTCAAGGTCGACTAGTGAAGTGATGGGCTGATGGCCCGTCATGCATAGCTTACATAGGGATACTTTAAAATTTTCTAGAGGGGGCGGGTCGAATGGGATACAATGAAGGGACCTCTTGTAATAGATGACTGTACCCCCACGACGGGATCGGGTCCTGTCATTTAGAACAATATTGTCGTTGCAAATACGCGGTAGCCATTTATGTAGTGGGAGTGGAGCTTGATCGTCTCGACCAGCGCAGGATGGTCCTCCAAAGCTCTCGTATTTCAATTGCTGGCAGGGAATTCGTAAGGAATTCCCAGTTAGCTGCAATGTCCTCTCCCCTGCCAATCTGAGGGGGCATTTAGGGCTGATGCTGATGCGTCTGGGGCTTCAGGGCCATCAGGGGCATAGAAGCCGGGGCCATTTGACCGCCTTGTGCCTGGGGCATCGGTGCCCTCTGTGGCTGCTGGGCTGTAGGAAGGAGGGGCCTCGGCTCCAGAGGGGGGTACGCGGCCTTTTGCGGGCGAAACCACGCGTTGGTGGTGGGTATGGGGACAGGGACGAAAACATTCTGCTTCTGTATCGGGTGCCTTTACATCTGAGAGGCCTTTTGTCTCCTGGGCAGCGGCTTACGGGTACGCTGGGGCTAAGGGACCAACTTGTCCGCACAGCACCCATAATGGGGGCTCTTTGGTGGTACTGTCCCTGAGACAGTCCACCGTGCCGTGGTTGCTTAGACACTTAACGCACCTTGGGCTTCCATAAGAATTTCGTGCCGAATGCCCATACAGCTTGCACCGGTGGTATTGGCTACGTATTCTCTTCTAAAAGAGATCTCATCTCAGGTTCTTGGAGATTACATCGCCCATCATGCTGAATTGCTAAACTCACACATTACCGATCATACGGGTAGATCTGTTCACGACTTTGCCTTAGCATATGGTTTAACACAACTGGTATCATCGCCCTCGCTAATTCCGGATATGAAGACCCAGTACACCTTCCCTGTTGGATCTCCTGCTGATATCCAAACCGGAAAGCTACCAGGTTTCTACCGATGATCCACTGGGCTCGTCAGACCACCGTCCCTGTGGACGGTGGTCTGACGCCTGGCACTATACGTCAGCAGATTGGGATGGGATGCGTCTCTTCTTTGCATCTTACCCATGGGGACGAATTCGCTTCTCGCTGGAATATCCCAATGCTGTTGCTGATGTAGTACTGCAAGGAGTGGTGCTCTTCATTCCGCACTCATCGGTACCCATTGCTGGTAAATCACAGCCGTGGTTCAATAGTTCCTGCAGACTAGCGCTACGCCACATGCAAGAGTGTTATCGGTCCTGGGCTTTTGCGACAGCGTCCCATGACGACAGAACCAGCAACAATCACGTTTCCAGGTCCTAGAAAAGAGTTATGATTGGGGCAAAGTCCGATTACATCGGCAGAATTGGCGGGAGGTTAGTTCGCTTTGTTTCGGGAACTCGTTCTCTCTGGTCCCTCGCCAAGACTGTCTTACGGAATTTTGCTCAGCCACCCCTACCATCTCTGCATCGGAACGATGACTTGTTGGCCCATGCCACAGAAGAGAAAGCCGATCACCTGGGCTCTATTTGCGTGCAATTCTACCTTGTATAACCGTGGAACTCCACCGCCTATTATCCAGCGGTTTGAACACACTCAATGCCGGATACTGAGTTTTGGCAGAGATATGTGCGCGAAACGCTACTCACTCTGGACATCCACAAGTCGAGCGAGCCCAATGGCATCGCGCCGATTGTGCTGTGGATATGTGCTCCGGAGTTGACACCAGTGTTGCGGCGACTTTTACGATACTCCTACTCTGTTGGCGTCGTCCCAAGCTCTTGGAAGACGGCTTTAGTTCTCCCAATCCCTAAAAAATGTGTCCACTGGGATCAGTCAAACGACCGACCAATTGCGATAACCCCTTTGTTCTCCAAAATTATGGAAAACATAATTAACTGCCAGCTCCTGTGTTACTTAGAGAAACACCAAATAATTAGCGACCGACACTACGGTTTCCGTCAGGGACGCTTGCCTGGCGATCTATTGACCTCCTTACCGCACCGGTGGGCGGAGGCAGTTGAGACCAAAGGCCTTCCCCTTCGCCGTTAGTCTGGATATAGCGAAAGCTTTTGATTGAGTCTGGCATAAAGCACTCCTTTCGAAGCTTCCACCTTACGGACTGCCTCGAAACTATGCGACTGGAGCACTAGTTTTCTGATAGATCGCAGCATCAAGGTCGTTGTCCACGGTGTATGCTCTGACCTCAAAGCTCTCAATGCTGTTGTGCTACAAGAGTGTGTTCTGTCTCCCACGCTGTCCCTTCTGCACATCAACGATATGCTCCAAACCAGCGGCATTCATTGTTATGCATATTACAGTACTGGTGATGCTCTATACACTGGCCGCACCGATATTACCCGGGAAAACGTCACCAATCATCGGAACCAAATTGTGTCTGAAGTTCAAGTCTTTATTGACGAAAGTCTCGAAATGGGACCGACAAAATTTTGTACAATTTAACCCCAAAACGACACAGCTTTGCTCGTTTACTGCAAAAAATCCTAACCTCCGTATCTCCTCGCTTCGAAAGTACCCCCTGATGGCTTCAGCTTGTATCGGGATTCTTGGAGTCGTCATATCGAGCAAAGTTCAATTCCGCGGTCATTTGGAGGCGAAGGCTAAATTAGCCTCCAATAACCTGCCACATCATCGGCTGCAATTATACAAGGCGCAGGTCCGACCGCATATTGAGTACTGTTCCCACCTTTGGGCTGGTGCCTCCAACTATGAACTCGCCCCATTTGACCGTATCCAACGTATATGATGACCAGGTTGTTTCCGTGCAGCTTGATCCTTTGGCATTACGAAGGGATGTTGGCTCGCTCTGCATCTTTTTCCTGTTGTTGTAACCTAACAACGGTTAGGATTAATACCAACAGCGGAATCCACTCTCGGACATCATGGCGGTACTCTAAATTCCGCCGTCACCACCTTGATGTCCGAAAGTCTACAACTGTGCGTTTCAAACGCAATTTCCTACCGTACACAAATTCGATGTGTAACCAGCTGCCACCGTCAATGTTTCAGGTACGATATGGGGTTCTTCAAGAAAAGTGCTTACTCCGATCTTAAAGGACGGCAACGCCCCTGCATAACCCTTGGTCATGCGGATGTCTATGGACGGCGGTAGTTACCTACCACCTGCTCGTTGATCTCTTATCCTATAAAAAATAGCCTGTTGTTGTCTAATACCAGACAATAACAGAGCTCAGTGTCGTGCCCTTGTGAAGATTTGCCCTGTACTTGATGTCTACAATGGGATACGTACTGAGCTCAAAGTAATGCTATAGGGGTGATTGGCCCGGTGTAGAGATAGATAACAAGCTAATGAATATCCACCACTAACGTACAAATCTCTCTGAGAGAACAACACTGAGATCTGTCACCAGTACTTCCTCTCCATCCGTTGCCGTTGACGATGATGATAAATAGCAGATGTAGCGAACGACAAACATCTAATTCCCTAGACTAAACGGACTGCAGGTGAACTGTGCACACTGCACAAGTAACACAATTTCAGATGCGACGTTTGCTATGCTAATAGTTCTTCACAAATTAAACTACGAACAAGTAAACAGAGAGCTCAGAGTAGTGCTGGACACTCTATTTGGATATTCAAATTCAAAGTTATGATCACTTTATTGAAATTGTGAGGTGAACATTTTGTCATATTATCATGAATCTTCAATCTGAACATGACCAACAAATAAGTAAGAAATAGAAAGCTGCAGCTGTTTTTAGTGCGCAGTTTAACAAGTTTCAATAGTGATAGTTAAAGCGACATTTTATAGTTCTATTACGTAAAATAATGTCATTTTAAATGTCTTCAGTGTGTCTTCATTTAATGTTACTTTAATATCTATATTTTTACTTAATTAGTTGTACCCTCTGCCTAAGCAGGTTGATCTATAGCAACTCGTATAGGCATTATGTATTTAACAGATAGCATTATGACAGATCCATTCATATAGAAATTAGAAAAATATTTTTTCTATATGTATATCGCATCCAATCTAAAAAAATAACTTCACAAGGAACCTTATTAAATAACTTTCAAAAATTCAAAATAAAATAATTCAAAAATATGAGGCGGAATATTGCGCCTCGCCATTGTAATAACTCCTCCTTTGAATAATTTTGACAGTTTTGAGTGCGCAAACTTTCTTTGTGTCCATCAGTGCGAGGTTATTCAACTAGTCCAACTATGTCCCTCGGTTTTCTTCATAACGGAAATGAATTAGTTTGGTACGTCTGTATAACAACTGATACTTATTTTATAGTTACATTTTCGTTTTTATTTTATAGTAACTTACAAACGCGATAGACCAACAACTAGGTGATCGAATCACATAGAGAGTGTTTCGGACCGGATTCGAAAACTTACATGGATGTTAAGATGACTGAGACATGTCGCTAACAAAATCCTAGTTAATACTTGTAAAGCACTAGCGCAATCAGTGATAAGCTACTTACTACGTACCCGTATGGGGAGGTGCTCCAAAAACACAAATGATTCTGTTTGAAAGAGCCCAAAGATCTCTTTTAAAGGTTATGTTTAGCAAAAAACTGCGCCGCTTAACCCTTGATTTATGCAAACCTTGTGAACTTTTGAGCTATTACAGCGGGCGCGACCTGTAACACGTTCTGCGACGTGACGATGTGATAATATCGTGACAACTGACTGTCGCACACGCTATAGCACCAAATTTTTTTAAATTTGATATTCGAAGATCATATGGAGAAGATTTGCAGAAAGCTTGTGTTTTATTATGTTATAACATTTTAATTAAAGGATACGCACACTACGGAACGCACATTTTCCATTCACTAGTGCAAGTTTTATAATGAAAGTTTTAACTGACAAATACAATAATTTAACTCTTGATTATTTTTTCACAAAAAGTTTTTTTTATGGTTGGAATCAAACGATCGCTGGGCGAAATCTCTAGAGTAAAACTGTTTATAAAACTTTTTTTAATCTGAAACGATTCGCAGATGCAAGCGCAATATTCTATTCTTCCAAAGCTCCTATTTGAAGCTATTGTGATATACGAGCTCAATAAAAAACTTAAGCTCATCTTTAGGTTTGCTTTTGTAGTGTCCTTTTTTTACTCCAAGGAAACGAATTGTTGACACTACATCCTCTTATGCGACGGAATTGGGCCGGCACGACTGTGGAGGTACCTCTCGCTCACATAATATCGCCGTGAAGTGTCGCGTTTCGTGCGGTTTGCGAGTAGACGGTGGCATAGTAATTTTGTGGATGTTCATGGGCATCGGTAGTCGTAAGAAGGCTCTGAATTCTCGTTTGCTCCCTATTCTATAAGAAAATGTAATAAATAAATGCAGCAAAAGAAAAATCCAGCAAAAAAATATCATGAAAATTTTATAATATTTAGTTTTAGTGAAATCAGTTTTTTTATGTAACATTACCCAAAGCTTACATAAAGCCTATAGGGCTGAATAATGCGTACCAGACTTAATACAGAGCGTACAGCGTACAGAGAACAATTGCCAACGAATAAATAATGACTTGTTGCCGCAAGTAAGTGAGGAACGTTAACATATTGCCTTTGTCCACCTGCTGCCTTTGTAAATCTAGACTACTAGTGGTTACTATAAAACTAATTTCGCATAGGGGCTTCAAGTTAATTTTAATTACTGAAATTAATTAAAATCAACTTTTAAAAACGGACACTCTGGCCATAGAAGCACTCGGGGCTTAACTATACACATATTTTCAGGTTACAAATATATAGCTATGCGTGAAAAGCTTAAGGATTAAGTGTCGTCCATCTCTGGCCCGAAAATGTGTCTAGTTCAGGAACATGCCAATGATAGAGTATGATCGAATACGTAGTGCCCTTACTAACAGAAATACTTACAATTGTAAGCCTCGTTGGGGGAAGTACAGTTATGTGTAACGCCTTATTTTCAGAGGTAAGATGAAGCAACCCGGTTTTTTGTCGGAATGCGTCGGATGCCTGTGTTGAGCCTGCGCCTGTGAGGCGGAGGCTTATGTCGACCAGTGGTCGTCAACCGGCTGATGATGATGACGGCGAGCCGGGCACTACCCGCCCGTGGCTTTTTGTTTAAGTTTGGCTGTGAGTTAATTATGTATGTTAATATATGTAGTGTATGTAGTGAGATCTACACTAATAATATAAAGCTGAAGAATTTGTTTGTTTGACCGCGCTAATCTCAGAAACTACTGGCACCAATTGAAATGTTCTTTTATTGTGGAACAGTCCACTTATCGAGAAAGACTATAGGCTATATACTTTCACTATATGAAAATAGCATTAGAGTTGCGCAAGTGAAACTGTGCGGCATTGCTAGTTTAATATATAGTGGAAAAAATATGTACATTTTTGATTTTCGTTCAAAGTATGAAATAATATATTCATGGGTGAATTCCTGACAGTTATCATTTACAATGTAAGTTAGATATTTTTCAAGCGAATTTTCAAAAATGGATGCAGAATGAATTCAAAACTTGTATTTAAAAAAATGTGTCTCTAAATAAATCACATATAGAGGTGATGCATTGACGACAACGTACTGACTTGACCCAGCAGCCAGTGCAAAAACAAGACGACAATAGCAAAACATTTGTATGTTATAAAGTGGAAACATTTGTCTGCTTGCTTTTGGTTTATTTTTTCTTGAATAGTCCCGAAACTACCGGAGCGATTTGAAAAGTTCCTTTACCATTACAATTTTTTGTGATGAAAATGAGCTATACAACATTTTTATAAAACGTTTTGAACAAATATCAAAGTAAATCCTTACTTTGCTGCAGAAATTATCAGTAAACTGGCTGCCCGTTCTGTCATAAATTTATTTTTTGTTCATCCTTACAATGAATTCATAATGTACTTAACTTTTTACATATTCGACATATTTCGTGAAATGTTCGTGCGAAGCCGGGGAGTACTTCTAGCTAGTTATAAAATATAGAACATAAATATTTGGCAAACCACGGAGGCGCGCCTTTCGAATTTATTACCTATCCGCTTCGGCGGCTAATTTGGTTCCGAAGCCCACCGTTATAAATTGAACAGTCCAGCGATATTAATCACGTTACTTACTTCGGACTGGCTGACGATTTAGAGTCCTGTCGAATTTTAGCGCCGTTCTGAGTCAGAGGGAATACGCGCCTGAGATTTATTGGTCTTAACGTACATTTTTATAATATTATGATCAATAATATTATCGTAATATGTACGTTAAAAGTCTGCCTTCCTATAGTAGATATGCACCATGCTCTTATAATAGAGAACTCCCCTTGCCACTCTTATTAGAAGAGGATTAAATAGGAGGAAGCTTCACAACTACTGGTTGCGTGAATTTTTTGGCATCGTGAGATTGGAAAGAAAATGTTAATTAAAAATAGAAGGCTCTACTCGTATTGGCACATACACTAGTGCACTATAATATGTAGCTGGTTTCTATCCATGGCCGAGGTTAGTCAAGGACCAATATTATATGCTTTGGTACTGAATTACCCAAAAAAACATTAAAGGCACTAACGTATTTAACGCACATGAGTGTAGGGTTTGTCGGTGACATAAAACGCATCGTACATTTCGTCGACGCAAAGCGCGCGTAGAGGCTCGAAACTGTCGAAACAAAAAGTATTGTATGAGTTTCTTTATTTTTTATATGGCCACACTGAAATATTTTTTTACAGACGCTTCATACATTGTATAGACGTCGAATGATATTTCGACCCTGAAACGTCCGATGGAATATTCCGGTTGCACGATTTTTTTTATAAGGCACCAGGGAAATATTATTCAAAGGACGCGAACGGCTCGCGGCTCTCTACAAACCCGTCGTGCATTGTGTATGCAAAAAGACGATAGTTACGAGATTAGAGCACAGACGTGACAGTATGAAGGAAGACGATACAAAAATGTGAATGTGTAAAGAAATTATTTTTATTCGTGGGTCCCCGAATATTTGTAGTTAAAATCTTTCTGTACACACGGCCGGCGCGTCGCGCATGGTTCTTGACGTAATCGATAATATAAAAATACGCTTGTATACAAATATTTTTTTTCATATAGCGATACTAATACATTTTTTCATCGCAATGTGCAACTCCGCGACTTCTAAATATTCCGCGCGCCGTAGCACTATCGGACTAAAACTGGATTTTTCCGATCCGATTATGTGAAGATATTCGTAAAAAAAACTAGCTCCCAGTGTTGCCGGTAGACTAAGATGGAAAGCGTCAAAAGTCATTACGAGGACTGTGACGGAACACCTGTAACAAGTTTTTCACTAAACATGTTTCACCTTCTACTTTTAATGTTTTGAATCAAAAGTTGAAAAAATGTATGGTGGAGAAAAAAGTAAACATCCGCGGCGATACCTCGGTACGGGCCACGTGACCGGCCCATACCACTCAAATTTTGGCAACTTTGAGATATTCGACCTAGAAAAGCGCAAATTTTCGCACAATTTACAAAATGTCTGTGACGTCGGTGGCCACGTCGTCGAAAAAAAACACCCTTCACGCGGGTCGTAAATGGGGATGCTCCCGAAGCGTGGAAGGGAAAAAATGTATGGACTCAAAAGAATCACGGCGCTACGACCCCCGCAAACACAGGTCAAAATTCAAACGCAATTACCTCGGCGGCCATATTGTTTTTTTATATTTCATCGTGACACTCGTCCTAAAATCAATCGAAACCGACACCGCAACACAGGACAACCCCACCGACTTTGGGATAGTGCAATGGGGTTAGGTTCCTATTCTCGCCCCTTGCCCCATGCGCAAAAACGTCGTCATTTTTGCTCATTTGTCCACTCTTCTTATAAGAGGAGTACGAAGAGCGGCACCTCCTTCTGCTTTTATTTTCGGAGGGTCCTAATACTGGTTGGCGGTGCTTGTCCAGCCTCAACAGTTCGACTGACTAGAAGACTTTTGTGTCTCAGGCTTAGGGAGATGATAGGAGGACAGGCCCCTCTCTTTTCCCGCAAGTGGGAAGAGATGTACTGGGTCAATTGTGGGCGTACTCTATAGTAATTATAGTGGGACGGCGCGCGCACGATGCCGTTAAAGTTGCGGTATCGTGGATAAGGAAAATTGAGCTCCTTTAATGTTTGGCTTATCTGAGGAGGCCGGCCTCCTATCCCCCCCCCCTCTCTCTCTGACGGAAGGGGTCGATTTGCGCTACAAATCAGCAAAAAGCCGTATTCTTAATTGATTTATTATTAGAGCTCTCTAAAGTCGCGTTATTTTATTTTTACCCATTTAACCTCTCAACTTACGGATTCGGACCCGGGCTCGTTTCCGTAAGCGATGTGTGAGTTTGACATTCTGTCAGTCATATGTGTTATAACTGTGTCTCTATATGTAAGGCTTTATCGCTGGATCGGTAGGAGCGGTGTATATGATATTGGTTCTATCAGTAAAAGTGCATTTACGCACCATCCAGGCGACCCAAGGGGACCTGAAGTGTGTGTCGGGCTCAGATCGTGAAGCGATAGCTACTACCGACTTTAGTTGTTGGCCCTATTGGCATTTTACTGCGGGAGCGCGTCTTCGTATTTCTTTGTTTGTGATCTTGGACGGACTTACTACTGTTATCGCGATGGCGTCGTCGGCGTCGTGCAATACGTGCTTCGGCCGACGGTAACGGGAGTTGATTAATAATATCGGATCGTATTCCGACGTTTGGACGGTTAAATTATTTTTGTGATTGAGGGCACGGTCAAAGAACTTTTGAGCTCTTTGAAGTGTCCTTTAATCAAGGTCAATTGAAAGTCACAATGTTGGTCGATGTTTCGGAAGTACCACGGGCATCCAGAAGCCATGCATTAGAATCTATTTTGCATTTTCTGCAAGCGTTTTATTTGGGTAGGGGATATCTGCGCGAATGCTGCACTGAGGGGACGAGGGGAGGACAGCGTGCCCTCCACCCTGTAGCGGAACTGCCTGTTTGCTAGGTAGCTGTTTACGATCAGTACCAGCCCGTCAGGCAGCAATAATTGGTATAGTTTGAATATGAGGCCTCGATGCCAAATCTTGTCAAACGCCTTTGCTACATCAAAGAAGACAGCGCCCGTGTTGCGTGGCCGGCCCTGTCTTTTGTGTCCCGATAGTACGTAATCCGTGAGGCGGTGTACCTATTGTGAGTAGCTGTGGCTGTCGCTAAATGCGAACTGCGCATCTATAAATAGGTTTTTCACTCGTATCACGGTTCTTAGACGTGCGAGAATTATCCCTTCATGGATTTTACCTAACGAGCTTATGAGACTTATGGGCCGGGCCGGTAAGGTTTTTCCCCGGTTTGTGTATGCCGATCATTATGGCTTTCTTCCATATGTCTGGTGCATTGCGCCAGAAAGGCGTTAAAAATTCACACAAGGAGGTGTATAATGACGGGAGGCAGCTGTTCCCGCGCCTTATTGGTTTTTTCATCGGGCCCGGGGGCCCTGTTTGAGCGAAGGTTCCTTATTAGTTCCTTTACTTCTTCTGTGTCCGTCAGACGTATGATCTTATCATCATTATGCGGTGGCTCAGGCATTCGAGCCGTTACTATACTTTCTACCTCTTTTATGTGGGAGGGACCTGTGGAGAGGGAGCTAGAAGTGCATTGACTCTCTAGTGTGTCTGCTAGACACTCTGCTTTTTTGTCATCTCCTCTAATGCAGGTAATCGATTTTCGCTGATTAATGGTGACATTTGTGTTACCGGTTCGGATTTCATGGACCTCGCTAGTAACCAGAAGACCGTATGAGACGGAGATTGTTCGCTGACAAAGTGATCCCCCGTTTATGAACTTGTGAATAGCCTTTTTGACTTCTCTTTCGAGTTGTCGGATTGCTTGCCAGCACACTTCGCCTCCGTTGCGATTGTACAGTCGTTTCGCCGCATTTTTTCGACGGAACAGATCCCTAAATTCTTCAGAGAGTGCTAAACGTTCCTCTGGGACGGTGGAGATCTCTCTTGACGATTCCCCTATTTTGCTAACCAGTAATGCGGTGACTATGGATGAGGCCGCGATAGCAGCATGAGGAGAGTCTATACCGTTTGGGGTACTATTGAGTTCACTCGATTTGATGTTTGCTAAATTATCTTGTAGTAATTTATAATCGATGATCTTTTTCTTTATTTTAATATTTGTACTAAATCTATTATCTCCTGTTTCTATTAAAACGTGTAACGTTTCAGCCGTCTTGATGACGAGTGAAATGTTTTAACCAGTGCTATATCGATTGTACTCGGTGAACGTATATACCCAATCTCCTCCAGCTCTTTAGTCCCTCTTCTTATAGGAGGGGTACTAAGAGCCGCCACCTCCTCGGTTCAATTGGCTTCGCCCAACACCTTGGATCACCCCAGGCTACTGAACCCCACGGCCACGACAAGGCTTGAACCATGGTGAGGAGGGTCTGCCTCCTTTTTAATGTTAGTTCATAAAATTCGCTCTAAACTTAGAAGGAGCAATAATATTGCTTTGGCAAATATAACTAACGATTGCACGGAAAAATATAACGATACTGAACATAGTGTAACGGGGTTCTCACCAAAATATTTACTGGAGGGAAAATATGTTGACAATCTTCCAGATGAGCTGTAACAAATGATAACACAAAACCACCTAATAAGAGACCGAAAACTTGCTTCAGATAAAGTACAATCACACAATTATAATAGACAAAGATTTGATAAAATCAGACATATTGATTGATTTTATATGACTTAAAAGTTAGAGATTATGTATATATTGAAATCGGAAATCGATTAAACAGTAAAGAACTAGATGAATTAAAAATATGACCCTATTAAATTATAGACAAAATATCCAATTCAATTTATAAAGTGAACACGGGTCACAAAAAACCAGAACCGAATCTCTACCATAATACAAAACTTATCGCGGTAGTAGAACAAAACATTTAAAAGGGGGAGGGGGAGATGTAAACGAAGTGTAGACACTTCCTTCAATTTGTGATAGGTTTTAACAATTTATATGTAAACTTATTTAAATCTAGCCGTATGTTATATTGAATAAATTACATAGAATGCAAAATGTGAATGTTAATTTCTTATTTGATCAAAATAAGAAATTTATTGTAATTCGAATGTTAAGTAAATAGGGACTGGTAAAGCAATAGCTTTAAATATTGTTTCTCTTTTCAGGTTAGTTGTTAGTATATATTATTATTGTTTAAAGAATGTTCTGTAAAATCTATTGTATGGCCCAGACTAGCCGCCTTAGCGAAGAAAGAAGGAAGTTTAGAAAGCAGTAGTATCTATGCATATGTAAACTCGCAATTCGCATTGCAGAAATGAATGAAGCGAGGGAGAGAGAATGAGTCAGCTGCGTTTTAGATTAGCTTCCCATTTCTATCTACATTATCTTTGTGGATATTAGGCAATCTTGTAACCGGGGATTGAATGGCGATTATTAGAGATAGGCTAGTGCCACTACCTATATTCAAGTGTTATCAATCCCTCAAGTTCCTTAAGTGGTAGTGGTATAATGGTATACAAGTAGTAGGTACCGTGAAAATACCCCTCCGTCACATAATATTTTCATATATTAAACCCAAGTTTTTCAATGTGACGTAGACATATTTATATTAAGTAAATAATGTTTATTACTAAACCTATTTTAGTTAATAGCAATGTGTGACGGAGCTTAATATACAAGCAAAGCGCCTTCCCGCGGACCGCAAACCCTAAACCTGGTCTCGGATGCTACACAAAGGTACATTTTATATAAAAAAGCACTGTATTTATTCTCCCGTAAATAATGTTCCGTATATGTTAATGCAGTACCCATTTGTCATGAGAACCGACAAATGTCGCAGGGCGTGATAAGTTTGTGCGGTGTAGAGTAATAACTTTATCCGTGTGCCCAACGCCGGTAGGATAAAGGCTGTGAATATCACGATCTATATGAATCTCGAATTTCGTATATTTTATAAAAAAATTGTGTATCATGCATACCAATATTACAATTAACCAATATACAAACAACCCAAATATTACAAAACTATACCACAAAAAAAAACTTTTACAACTTATGCTATTTTTATTTTCTTTCATCATGACTTTTTATATTGCTAGCTGTCCCGACTGACGTTGTCCTGTCGTAAATGCCTTGGTAACGTGTTATTTTAGTTTGAGGAACTGTCAAACCTTATCTAACAGATTAACACTATCCCTTGTTTCTAAGTATTTTCGTATAATTTTTCATAGAACCTTGGCCTCATGCCCCGGCATATATGCCAATATGTATTTTTAAATCCTATAAAATACAAAAATAATATTATTTCGAAATTCGGTACAATTGTTCTAAAGTTATGAACTTACATACATTTGAGGGGGTTCATTTATCTATATACATAGAATAGATTTAAATTAAATTTACACGATGTAAAATTATGGCGATAGCCTTATCAAGAGACCAATTTTCAAGTTTATTATTTCCTTAAGGTAATATCGCTGGTCCAATGGACTGATATGACAAATGCAATAGTATCGCCAACACTTACTAGGTCCCACTGAAAAAATAGTACTATCGTGGTTTTTAAGAAAACATTTGAAAATTTCCCAAATTAAAATAACGCGCAACGTAGCCAAAAATTTACTTGGGATTGTTTAAAAGACACAATCAAAAAAATTAACAAAACTTTAAATTTAAAAATTACAACATCTCAAAATTATGTTGGATACACAGCTGGGCCAAATTTGGAATCCGCCCAGCCATAAATAATCATTGCGATTTACTTTGGGAGTGGTTCAAGTCAACCGTTTTATTTGTCGAACAGATGTAGAAAAACTTTCGTAACATACATATATTTCGTAACAATAATGCGTGTGTTTATAGACATCGGTGATGGTCCAAAAGCTTCGATTGCTCATTTGCCTATCTACTATAAAAATAAATTCATTACATGTGTAATACTAAAAATTATAGTGAGATGTAGTAGCAGGCTACATTGCAGCGGAATCGGGTAGGCACAACTCTCTCGCTCACTTGATACCGCCGTAAAGTCTACGGTGTCGCATTACGTGGGGTTTGTGAGTAGCCGGTGATTCATCGCGGTAATAGTGAAAAATGAGGGCAACGCATCGGCATAGTTGTCATGCTGATGTTCATGGGCGTCGGTAATTGAATAAGCGCTCCGATAGCTCGTTTGTCCCCTATGCTGTAACAATATTATTTTGAGTAATAAATTCAAAGGAATATGCTACATTTGTGTGTAACCTTTGTGTCCACGATACTTACCGAAAAATGTACCATATGTATCTAAATAGTTTTATTATTTAAGCTAGCTGTCGCCCGTGACTTCGTTCACGTGGACTTCAGACAAACAACGCGCAAAATTTTGTATCCATATAGCTTATGCGTTATTATACAGAAATCCGTATCGTAGTTTTGCGTGACTGAGTAACAGGCATCCATATAAATATTTCGCATTTATAGCATAAGTGAGAGGGTATTCAATAGATCTTATTATCAGTTAAAAAACGCTTTTAACTATCTTGAAGCTGCTATACATTTGTTATCACAGTTGAATTTCTTAAGTGTATATAACGAACCTGAGAGTGCTATCGCAAAACTTTTGTGTAAAGTAATCAGTTTGCACGCTTTGAATTTGAATGAACGTTTTGAATGGATGTGCGACGAGATTGAGATAAATTTACTTTGGTACCACAAGGTACAACACTATATCAATAGTGGTCGGCCTGCGTTTTCCGAGCCTTTGGGATTTATTTCTTAATTACTCAATCTATTTCAAGAACGGGATCAATTTTCCAGGACTATAACACATAACCT
>JAFELO010000729.1:0-32852 GCA_017140195.1 Eumaeus atala
GGCGAGAGGTCTGTTACTGTGTAGCTTGGGGCGACACGGGCTAGAGGTCTAATGCGTTCGCCAGTCGACGGCCCAACTCCGCAGTATTCCAATATGCAGGTAATTAAAACAACGCAAATACAGTTAAATAATTTATTGGAATACAAAAAAATCTCTCAACATTAAATACTATATTCCTCGTTTACACTTAAACCTAATATTACCAGCATGTAACTTGCATGTGACACGTGACTTTGTGCATGTTAAGTGCATGAGCACCAAATGCCAGGTAAACTTAAACTATGAGAAATATTAATGCGTGTAAAAACCGTGAATTATTAAGCTTTATATTATATTGAATAACATCTGAATCTCGATGAATTTTACAAACGGCGGTTGCAAGTACAAATTAACGTTAATGATGCATAAAAGAACTTTGATCAATTTATATCAACGCGACACTGGCATAACGTTTGTGTAAGACGATACGCGAAAAAAAAAATTAGAAGCAGGCAATTCATCAAAATCGCCGCCTATTTTATTTCGGATTATTTTCTATAACAAAGCTGAGATTATAGGTACATATTTATATAAACCTTAATTTATTCTTATTTAGTTAAGCCAAAATAACACATACAAGCAATTAATTGTCTGCACATGCATGTTACATGTTAAGATCACATAATATCTCTTAGATAGCATGACATAGCATTAATTGGAAAAATGTACTAATAGCTGCTTTGCGGCCCGCTGGCCACTACTGGCCATAACTGGCCACGCTGGCCACAACAATGGTAACCAATCAGCACTTGCATTTATTGCTTGCATTACAGTCTGTCAATACTCCCTTAGCAGCTGTGTAGTAGAGGTGCAAATAAAAGCAGCGAAGTCTGTGCATAGAAGTGGACATAGATGGGTGTTAGGGGCAAGAACCTCGAACTCCACACTTTTAGCCAAGCGTCCAACATCCGCGCCAGTCGCTGGAATAAGTCTTCCGACTGATAAACCCCTCTGTTCACAATATTTGCGATATATTGCCTCCCCAAGAAAGGGAGGCTAAAATTACAACTTTAAGTATTTCTAATATTTAAGTTCGAAAGTTCAAATTAATTAAACATTTGTTAGAGCATTTAGCACGGTATCCCTTATGCGGTCGGTGAAGATGGTATTCCACCCACTTTCACTTGAAACACGCCATTAATCCTTGCTGGACAAAAGTCTCTTTCAACAAAAGCCTGCAGCCTTAGCCGGTTGATGCCAACTGGCATCGCGCGTGGAAGTACAAACGTAGCCGAGTGTTACTAAGAAACGATGATTTGTCATGTGTCTGTGTCGAGTCTACACTTGTATGCTTGTCTCATTTCAAGTCCCCAACGTACATCATTTACTTGTGAGTATTTTCAAATGATTTCAATTGAATAATGTTTAAAATACTTGTGTAATAGATCAACTAGTTACTTGATTAAGATAACTAAGTAGGATTCTATGTTTTTCTATTGAATATTAGTTATGCGCAATAATATTGAAGTTGCCGCACACGGGCCACACTTTATATACTGTCAAATAAATTGTTCGGCGTCTGACGCAATACAAATAATTTAAAAACACCCCCACATAAGTACATAACGTTAGATAAATAAACGACGAAAGCTTTGCATGTCCAACCAAGGAGCCCCGAGCTAGAAGGTCTTGCGGTGCACGGCGCGGTGGCCGTCCTCGTCGTACTCCCTCTTGGAGACCCACATCTTGCGGAATGTGTCGAGCGACGCGAGGATGGAGCCCCCTATCCACGTGGAGTACAGCCGCTCCTGCGGCGCTGAGATCTGAGGATGTTACAACACACCTGTTACTTTATAACAGTAATGACACTTAATTTTAGCCCCTGTATGTGTTATTTGTGATGGTGCTAAAATTATATCAGAAATCAAATTCAAAACATTTTATTCAAAATAATAACAAGAACACATTTTCACGCCAGCTCCCTACTGCTACTGGGGGAGGCAGAGAGAACGGAGTGCCATACATCACGATCCTTATATACCTGCGTCCTCGTCGTTCATTACTCTCCTCGTGCGGACGCGCAGACTCTTGACACCACCTTCTCAGTACCTGATCAGTCTGATCGTGGTGTGCCAGTCGCATTCTACAAATCTCTTTTTGACCGTCGTTACTTCACTACTATCGTAGTAGTACCTGAGAAGTACCGGCGAAACAAACGCAGCGGATTAAATTAAACCGATTATAATTATTGTTAATGTCGGTGAATGTAGGTAGCGGACAAGAGCCGAGGCTGACAAACATCATCAGATGACCAGACCCTGTCCAGAGGAGCATCAGGAACATAGAGTGTGGACAGCCGAGGGCAAGTGTGTGAGGACCATAATGAGTCAGTCCTCTCGGCGTGCCTCATGTGTGGCGTGAAGATATCTTATAAGTCTTTTGGTGATCACCCACAGTCATCCGCACAACCAGAGGTAATGTGCAGATGAGTTGCTTCGCTTCAACGCATCGCCGTGATGAGCAACTTCTTTCACAGACCGCACAAAAGGTCGACATAGCCATCGCCTCACGCCTGCGTTATGCCAGCGGTAAGTACCACCCAGACTGCCACATGTAACGTGCTCAGTTATCATGGCGGGTGTTAAACAGCACCGGCCGCACAAGTGAGACTCAATGTACCCACGTGTGTAACGAGCTTTGACGGCCGGCTGGCTCAGTTGGTAACGTGGCGGTCAGTACGCGTGTTACGCCGGAGGTCGTGGGTTCGACTCCCGCCCAGGTCATGGATGTTTGTATATGTATTATATGTATCTCTGTAATAAAGATCTTAAATGTATAATATTTGCAAAATTTATAAAGATACATTGTCCGTCGCCATTACGTGTAACGCAAGTCCCTACGGTACTCAGCACAGGACCAGTCACGTGGTGCGGTAAGTCCACAGGTATTATTATTATTATTATTACAACGGTCAACATACCCGTATCTTCATATCCTTAGGTGCTAATCTCCTGATCTCGGAGAGCAGCCTGTCTCCGAAGCCACGGAACAGGGTCGAGCCACCGCTCAGCACGATGTTCTGGTACAGCACCTTGCGCAGGTCCATGTCGGACTTCTGTATGGCGAACATCAGCACCTCGTGGAGACCTGGACGTGTGGAATGTGACAGCTGTTGTTGGCAGTTCCTCAGAATAAAATTAGGAACAGAAGCTACGTGATGCTCATGTAAAGTCCGAAACGATCAAACATCACAAGTACCACACTCGTGTTATAACGTCATCTAACTACAATTGCACAAATGTCACCCTGTGACAATAAAACTACCTTCATGATACCTGTCCGCATTTCAGTCTGAGCGGCCATGACTATTGAGCACAACATTTGCGCAGATCCAAGTGCACTCCCTATTCTATTATATATGAAATTATCTAAGAACCTTGTGAAAAAAATAAAAAAAAATAATATAATAAATATAATAAAGCTTGCCAAAGGGCGATGGAGCGCAGTCTTATAAGTGCTCAATTGTTAGACAGGATTCGATACACCGAACTGCGCTCCTGCAAAAAAATCGCTGACGTAGATCTTGATCAAATGGAATCGGACTGGAAATATCTGCCCCGGGCATTTCCCAGGTAAAGATTGTCACTTTGTGCCAAGACGCGACGCGGCAGACCAAAAAATATATATGACGAGATGAACTCAGTGTATACCTGCCTGGTCGGCGAGATAAAACTCTGAACGGAGAAAAGTGTAAAATCTCTCCAATTTTTTTTTTCTTTCGTTGCCTTCGCTCAACGATGAGACACATAAACGGCTTAGTATAATAGTAATCCTTAATTAAGTCATGTCTGACCCATAGAAGGAATAAGCGTAACTATGATAAATGGGATGGCTAGCAGAGTTACTGAGACACCCCCCCCCCCCTTTATTAATTCGTTACTCTACATACAATACTATAACTATTTTAATATATTTTAGGGAGAAAATATAAATAATTTTAAAACTATTGTAGTCGATTTTACAGAATTATAAACTATAAAAAGTTTAAGCCAAAATGTCAGTTGTCTATGCAGATACAGTTATAGTTCGCGGCGTATAAGTTGACACAAAATGTCAGTTGTCTATGCAGATACAGTTACAGTTCGCGGCGTATAAGTTGACACAAAATGTCAGTTGTCTATGCAGATACAGTGACAGTTCGCGGCGTATAAGTTGACACAAAATGTCAGTTGTCTATGCAGATACAGTTATAGTTCGCGGCGTATAAGTTGACACAAAATGTCAGTTGTCTATGCAGATACAGTTACAGTTCGCGGCGTATAAGTTGACACAAAATGTCAGTTGTCTCACTGAGACCGTAAGTATATTATTGCGCACGCCGCGATCTGCATACACCTATACCTATTCACTATATTCATATTTTATTTCACAGCTCGTGTCGTGAATATTGTATAGTTTGTGCAGTTCACTGACCTTCGCACTCCTCTCCAATAAGATCCGGCCTGAACAACACTTCCGGGGCCCTAAATCTCGCTGGGCCGATCTGCAAGTATAATTATTCATGTTATGAAAATTCAATATTGGCTCCTGACACAATATGGGCGTCAATGGTCAACATGAGATATCAGCATAATTGTCGATGATAGATAATGGTCGATCCCTCTACTGCAGGTTACAAATCGCAGGAAACTTCGGCGGAGTTATCGTATGAGCACGAGGCAGCTGAACTAGGCTGGCGCGACCGGCCCGGTCCAGTACAGCACTGTCTCGCGCTCATGATTCTCTCTTTGAAACTTACATTCAACACAAAGGAAAGGAAAAACCCCATTGTTTAATACTTTTTAAACACTTTTAGTACAGTACTAATTATAATTCGTTGAATGTGCCTAATATTCACTTCATCATGATTATCAACCCTGATCGGTCCACTGCTGGACATAGGCCTCTCTCAATGAACGCCATGACGGCCGATCTCCTGCTACTGGCAACCATCCCGGACCGGCTACTGCACGGAGATCGTCTGCCCACATGCTGAAGGGTCGACCAACACTTCGTTTTCCTAAACGTGGCCTCCACTTCAGAACCTTACTGGCCCATCTGTCATATGCTTTTCTGAGTATCCGATATCACGCGACGAATAAGCTCGCTGGCAATGACCTGGTCACACCCTCAGAATATTCACTTATAGAGCTATATTCAGGATTGCTCCATTGCACCCCAGTTGGCCCGGCACGACCGAGGAAGTATCTCTCGCTAGGCCATAACTGCTCGTAGCTCGAACTGGATATGGGAAAAAAGAGATAGAAAATGTGTCCTCACGCCTCTCTATCTTACCCCTGCAGTAATGTACGCGATCTATCTCTCTCTCTTTCTATCTTCACTAACTCATACCTCCCTCTCACCTATCCTTGGCTTGTCTCTTGTCATGTATCCACCAGCATGCACCCCATGCCGAGCACTCGTAACAGTTCAAAAGACAAAATAACATTTTCAATTCCCAATCCTACCTCTAACTGTGTACCGTCGGGTAAGGTGTACTGCGCCCTCTCAGAGTCCAGCGTCTCTTCTTTGAGAGGATTCGGCGAGAGGTAGCAGGCCCTCTCTTTGATAGACTTTACAATTTCCAACTCCGCAGAAGTTCGCAGGTTCACTCCTTCCTTACGGAGCAGCAGTCTACAACACAACAGTCAACTGTTAAGTACGGCCTGTTAAGAACTTAACTAGCAAATAAATGACTAAAATATGTTAAGTACGGCCTGTTAAGAACTTAACTAGCAAATAAATGACTAAAATATGTTAAGTACGGCCTGCTAAGAACTTAACTAGCAAATAAATGACTAAAATATGTTAAGTACGGCCTGTTAAGAACTTAACTAGCAAATAAATTACTAAAATATGTTAAGTACGGCCTGTTAAGAACTTAACTAGCAAATAAATGACTAAAATCAGTTTTATAGGTTTTTTACAGCTTAAGGGGGCAAACGAGTAATTGAAGCCTTTTAATGACTACCGACGCGAATGGAAATCTCATGATTTTTACGCAGATGCGTTGCCCTCCTATCATCCCTCCAACAATGGGCCACCGGCTACTCAAACCGCACGAAACGCGACACTGAATGTGGAATATGTCACTTTACGCTGGTATCAATCCCCGGTCGTGTCGGCCCAATGCCGTTGCATAGGAGTATGTAGTGTCATGCACCACGCATGGCACTACCTCCTCCTATGCAGCATGGCACTACCTTTGCCTTATATGTTAGGATAGGGAACAGTAGTACAGTACATAATGTCTGTCTATTTGTACACGCTAATCTCTGGAACTAATTGATCCGTCCATTTGAATGTAACTTTTTCTTGTTACATAGCTACTACGTTTGCACAACATATAGGGTGTAATTTGTTTAAAAACTGGAACATCAAATCTCTTTACCAAAACCTATGAAATATGTGGACAAATCCACAGATACCGACTAGTGTTATATTACTAGCACTGATAGTAGTCGGACTGCCTCTTGGTCTATTGTGAGCTTCAGTTTGGACCAGAAAGTGTTATTGACACTTTTGAATATATGACAACAGTCCATATTCAGGAAGTTAGCGGTACTGCAGTCCCTGCACCCTGGAGAGTAGGTTCTTTGCCTCATGACCTGCACCTGATTTCACACCGGGTGGGTTGCTGTATCATACGTACAGGAGCATGTTGGCTTAAAGTGCACTGGTGCCTGCACAGACATATTTGCACTATATGCCCTGCATAGTAGGCTAGCTTCAACAGATTGCCACCATCACCGAAATGCGGTTAGGAGGACATTATTATTAGTACGTAGGAGGTACAACACTGCAATGTTGCTTTATCTGAGTACATGTCCTGTTATCTACTTTCAATGTTTATTAGAAAATAGGATGTGAAGCTCACCGTAAATATCTAGTCACATCTCTTCCTGCCACATCTACTCTCATGATACTGTGAGGCATAGCGAAGCCCTCATAGATGGGTACGGAATGTGTCACTCCGTCTCCAGAGTCCAGGACCACACCCGTAGTGCGGCCTGTTGCATATCTGAAATTTATTACATATAATCAATTACTAAAATCAAATGTCTCTACTGTGATAAACCAAATCCCCCAGAAGCTGCCTTGTGCATGCAATTTTCTCTAATGGATAGAGCATTTCCCGTAGAAGATTTTTGTGCATAATTTGTTATTTGGATTCTTAGTATAGTTATTTGAAAAAGTCAATAAAAATTTTGCATTAAAGTCTCAGCCTACTAAGAATTTAAAAAACATTCTGGTTTCACAGGCTACAGTTATAAGTAAATTTAATAAAGTTAATTAAAAGCATTTATATGAAAGTTTAGAGTTAAGCAACAAATAGCTACTTAACTAAGAAAATAGTGACCAGTAAAACTGGCTCTAACTACCTTAAAATTATATAATAAATTACATTATGGTTTATTTAGAGGCCTTACAGTGTTTTGTGTACCCTATATCAGCCGTGTACTTAAGGTGCAATTACATATGTACTTTGACTGCTGTAAAAAAACTAAATTTATTGCATATTATTTATTTATTTATTAGACCTGCTGAGTATGTTTTGTGGGTTTCTATAGGGTAGAACAGGTGGCAGTTTTCGTTAATGACATTCAAAAAGTAATTTTTATAATTCTATTTTGAATAAAAATATTTTCATCTTAATTATTACATTTTCTTTTTTTTTTCAATTAATACATAATCACATACAAACTAACTTAAATACTTAATTATTACAAACACAGAGACATTACTATATTACATACAAAGCCTGAGGGTTATCTCTACCACATAATACTTGTGTGACAGTAATGCTGTCATGGTTCATGATGTTTTATATGTTTCCAGTGGCCCATTGAGAGGTGAAAAATGTCAACACATAGTTGTGAATGTATGTTCAAGAATGTTTATGGACAATGGTATTCCGAATGACTTTTACTATAAATAAAACCCAAGCAAGCAATAAACAAGTTAATGCTTAGTCTTCATTTTTCTTTAAAAGGCTATACTTACAAACTGAGTACTGCCTGCATTGACAAAAATAGAGCAGGTACATTGAAAGTTTCAAAAAAAACTTCTGCCGCCTTCTCCCTGTTCCGCCGGGGATTAAGGGGTGCCTCTGTTAGCAGAACAGGATGTTCTTCAGAAAATGTGGACAGTTGATCCTAAAATAAGTATATTTAAATTAAATAAATACAATACATGTGGTGAAATAGTGACTCTAGAAACTTGCCAGGTATTACAATATTTAGGTAGTCTCAGATGCAAAGAGTTCAATGAAAGTCACCAATCGGCACAATTACAACAAAATGTATGAAAATTATTGTTAAACCTAATTTTATTCTGTGGTTACTAAGTGTAACTTATAATATACTAACTGTTGCCCTGTCACTCCATCGAAATGGACTACAGACAAGACCACATGCAAAAGTTAGTATTTCTATAGCTCATGTGTCTTTCTAGTACATAAGCTTCCACATTTCCAAGTTACACCAAAATCCATAAGGTACTTTTGGCATGATTTAGTAACAAACATACATCCATCAAATTTTTCACATTTATAATATAATGAAGATAAAACTGTGACATGTATGATATGTGACAGCAGTTGTCTGTGCGGCTTGGATATGAATAAAACACAGCGGGCCTTATTACTCTATTAAAGGAAGCATCAATCGTTTTGTTTAGCATGGGATGAGTAGAGGCTTATGATGGTTGTATGAAAACATCAGTCATTTGAGAAACATAAATTAAGGTCAGCAACCTCACCTTACTGTAAATATAATTCCAAACCCTCTCCATATCATTCCAGTCAGTAATAATGCCATGTTCCATTGGATATTTGATACTAAGAAGTCCCCTGTGTTCTTCTGCTCTTGGCCCAACAAATAGTTCGCCTTCTAACGCACCAGCCATCACTCTTACATGTTTTGGTCGACCGATACTATTGAACAAACAGATATATAGTGAAATCGCAATCTAAAATGTTTCTTAATTCTTGTAAACATTAAATAAATAACTTACTAATTTGGGAATCTGCATTTTGGTATTTGATCGCCAGCAAAACCTGCTTTAATTACACCTGAACCCTGGATACAACAAAAAGGATCGTAAACATTGGATCACTATAATGACTCATATTGTGGCATCAATAAATTTATATACACTAAGTATTTAATGGGTATTCTAAGAAATAAAGATAACGTTATATAAAAGTAATTATTGATCGAACTAATAAGTCGGTCTTAATAGTGTGTAAAATTAAACACAAAATCAAACTTCAAAGCAAGAGAGATTTAAAATAATTACATTGTCTATAACAACGGGTTGGTTGACTATCACGTCGTTTATATCCATTTTATTTGTAATTCTATATTATTTTCTATTTTATATGTGTTTTTATAAAATTATTTGTGAAAAATGGGCATCCGGACAGATCCTCAGTAGGTGACATCAGACCATTAGTGCTGCAAGTTGTGAAAAAAAATATATAAAAAATGTCACAGATAAGCAATGTTTTCTAAATGTGGTTTAATCATATTATATAATACATAATTTACCATACGTGTTGACCAGCCTTAGTAAACATCCTTAGCAATTCATGGTCACTAAAGAGCTGGTCGTCTCAAGAGACCTCAGATGATGATGTGGGTGAAACATGTTGAGGCGGCTACTTTGCTCATAGTAAAAGAAAAGTGGTACTTTGTTTAATATTTCCTGGTAGAACCAATCATATAAACACCAGTTTGAACCGGTCGAATCGTAGAAACCTTCTGCCTGTCTGTTCTGTTACAAAGTTACACAGGTTACGGTTAGACGGGTTCACGTAATACATAGTTACAAGGGTTCACGAAAGAAAAGAGATTAGATTTATTAAAATCATAAAACAACGCGATAATTAGAAAGCTCTAATAATAAATGATACTAAGATAACGGCTTAGCTTAGACGCAACAACCCTTTAGCCGGGGGTGGGAGGACGCCGGCCTCCTTAGATAGCCAAATAATACACGAGCTCAATTACCTTGATTCACGTTTCCAGGCAATACCTTTAATGATACGGAAACGCACTATGGTGCGCGCGCCGCCCCACCAGTTTTAAGAGGGGGACCGTTTGTTCCTTTTTGACCACAAATATAACTACAATAGGGTATGCCCAAAATCAATCCAGTACATCTCTTTTCCAAGACAATCGTATGTAGTGCTAGCAATAGCGTCATTGCAATTTGGAATTAACCAAGGAGATCGAGGTCTTGTCAAGAAAAAAAAAAAGAAAAAATGGAGAAACAAAGACGTATATAAAACAACTAAAAGGAAATAGAATACAAAGCACGAGGCGGTACGTTCATACGATGTTAGCCTGTCCGTAAGGACGAAATTTACAACAAACAACGATTGAAGTAATGTGAATGTTAAAAGAAATTCAAACAAATGCGAACTAAAAACGTATACCTACATTATAAAACACTAATGAAAAATAAACTAATAAATAAAAGACGAGGCGGTATATTGCTACGATCTTAGCCTGTCCGCAAGGACGACTCTTAAAACCAATCAAACAAATGCCAAAGAGAATAATGCTAGTTACAAATGCGAAATGCGAATCAAGATTCACGAATGTGCTTAATGCTTCATGCTTGTTTTTTATTGTTGTTCTTACTGAAGTATGTTAATGGTTTTTTAGATCTTCAATCTTTATAGAGTTATTAACTATGTTGTTCTTACTTCCTATAATATATAATGTTTGTATACAATTTGTGCTTTAGAACCAAGTATCAACAGTTCTAGGATTATTTCGATATTTTATTTAGTTTATATATAATTTGTGCGTAACATTTTATATTAAGTAATGGCTCAATTCGTATAAAATGCTTCTTTTAAATTTATTTGTAAGTTTACTGACAATTTCTATGTCAGAAGTAGCAAATGAAGGATTCTGTGACCTAAGGAAAGATATGTGTGATGTTACAAATGCAAAAGGGAAATATATGTTTTATGTTGTTAATCAACCAGAAGGATTTAATTTAAGACGCGATGTATACATGCGATTCGCGATTATGATGCATGAAGCTAAGTGGAGAGGCAAAACTAATTGGCATTTGGTTTTACCACCTTGGCACCAGTTATATCACTGGAAATCTACCTTGCCTTCAGCTGAACCTTCTCCGTGGAGCTTGTTTTTTGACATAGAATCATTGAAAAACTTTGCTCCTGTAATTGAATTTCATGAAGTAAATGATTCACTCAAAGATAACTTAGAATTGGATCGAATTTACATATTACAAAATTATGAAGATGCTTTTGAAGATGGAACATTTACTGAAAAATGGGAAATATCAAATAACGACTGTAATGTCCCCAATGGTGTAAAATACAGTGGATTTAAATATAAATCCGCAAAGGAGGTGCTTTGTATTAAATTTCAAGGAAAAATTTCAAAACTATGGGAACTGATTTCTTTACATCCTAATGATAACTATGTAATGTTTGTGCATGGTGAAATACCATTGCATGATAATTATGGTACAAAGACATATTGGGATTGTCGAAAAAGTATGAAATTCAATAGAATTTTAACAGAAGTAGCAATGCTATATACTCTTAATCACTTTGATTGTAAAGAAAAATGCAGTACATTCATAAGTGTGCACTGGAGACGTCAAGATTTTACTCGCGCAAGGAGAAATGATGTTCCTTCAATAAAGGGTACGGCAGACCAAATTCATAAAGCCATAAGAAAATATAATTTGAATACAACAAATGTATTCATTGCAACAGATGCTACACAATCAGAAGTCCAAAAACTAGGAAATGCAATAAATAATCATAGTCTTAAAGCATATTTTTATACACCTACTAAAAAGGAAATTGATGAGTATCAAGATGGAGGTGTTGCTATTATTGAGCAGATTATTTGTTCTCAAGCTTTGTATTTTATAGGAACCCATGAAAGTACATACACATTCAGAATCCAGGAAGAAAGGGAAATCCTTGGAATGGAGAGCTGGACAACATTCAACAGATTATGTCCAGACTCTGGAAGATGTGAAAAGCCATCGCAGTGGCATATTGTTCAATAGTTAAAGTGTAGATTAAATATGGCAATTAATTCACGGTAACATATGGATATAAAAAAATAAACATGATAAATAGATTAATTATATATAACATGTGCCATGACAAATGCCAAAGAATTAAAATAAAAATAACTAGTTTATACTTCTGTTTTTTTGTTTCGCCACCATGCCAGCATTTTGGACTTTTAGATCTTCATCTTCTATAATGCTTCAGCCCAATAACATTTATTAGGTGCAACACCTAAGTAAAAGCATAACTTTTTTATAGTATATATTGTTGAACTTTCAATTTGAAACACTTCCAACTCTCTTTAGTTAAAAATATTCAAAAATCTATTTTTAGAGCTCCACTATATCATAGAGAATAGAAATACTAGGAGAATAAACTCCCAAGACATGACAGATATAAAAGCGTCTTGCTTTATGTAGTACAGTTCCAGATCAGTCCTAGTAAAACATGCACATTGCTGGAGTGGCACTGCCTTGCTTAGTATATCTAGCCAATCAACTCTTCTACATTGGGGAAATTGCTTAAAAGCACAGTTTGAGCCGGGGTGCCCGTCTTGCCCTGCATAATTACGTGCTAATCCCAAAGTTATTGTATGGAAGAGAGAGAGTTGGGTATGTCGGAACGTGTATGAAAGTAGTATAAACCTGATCGAGATGAGGTTGGTGCGAAAAATAGGTGACTCGCCGACCGTGTTCGCGAAGTGTGTGAAGAAGTGAGAGAGAGCTTAGGTATGAAAGATAGTGTCGGTGTAAAAATGAGAATAAGAATGTGTACTGTTGGTTTGGGCATGAAGAAAGAATGGCAGGTAAAAGGTTAACAAAGCAGATATAGAATACGAATGTGGAAGGATGTAGGTACCGAGGAAGTCTAAACCTGATATACCATGATCAGATTGATCGGGCACTGTCCGAAGGAGTTTTCAAGAGTCTGCGCAACCAGCGTGCCTGTATGAAAAGAGTAATGAATGTGGATGAGGCATGACAGGTATGTAAGGATCGTGATGTATGGAATTCCGTTTCTCTCTGCCTACCCCATTATGGAGCTGGCGTGGAGATGTGTTGTTGTTGTGGTTGATTTTGACTAAGAATTTTATTAAATAGCACAAAAATAATGTTAAGCCATCGTTATGACTGATACAGTACCACGTAAATGTCTATGGGCGGCGAGAGTCAATACCCATCTTCTCGTTTGCCACCAATGTCATAAAAATAGTTTCTGTATAAATATACAGAAACTATTTTTTATGAGATACTTTGCACCCAAAACACAGAATAGAAATAAATCTAAGGAACTTAAAAATCTTAGACAATTACGTATTATAAAATTATGTTGCTACAAATCTCTTTACATTGAATAAAAATAATTATCAGATTGAAAGAAATGTTCAAATTAGAAACAAGTTTACATAAATATTCTAAAATAAGTGGTTTTAATATTAGATCACATTATCTAGAGGTTTAACACTCAAGGACTCAAAGATCATGGTTGAATGATTGAGTAAATGCGTTACCTAATACAATATTTAGAAAAAAAAAGTGTGACTAGATTTGTTTACATCTACTCTGCATTTTCGTTTTGTTGGTTAATAATTTCTTATTTTGATTTAAATTACAAAATACGAAGTGCATACGTATTGATGTAACGGATTTTCTATTCATGCAAGTAATCAGTAAAACTAACCTTAGAATATTACAAAGAGAAATAACAGTGATACGTAAACAATCAATACGAGAACAGACTTGTTTTCATCAAAGGGACAGTATTATAAGTGATTTGTTTTTATTATAATTAGTAATGTTGTAAATTAATGACACTATGCGTTTAACAATACGTTATATGTAGTTTCTTTGATAATTATGGACAAAGTATACACACGTCTTTCTGATAGTGGTAAGTAATATGACTATTTACAAGAATGTGTCCACTGTAATAAACGGCACTTTGTAGAATTTGTTATGTTAATCATACAAAACAGTACTCATCATAATTAAACAATTTTTATTTTATGGCTTTCATATTGAAATCAAATCTCCAGATACATACCACGCGCCAAGACAATTTGTTTTAAAAAGTCAGTTAATTCCTGCTTTTATGGTCGCGGATATATTATTCTAAGCTTCTTTTGTTAAATCACAATACGAAGGACAGCAGCAGTCTCTGCTTACTGGTTTGAACTACTGTGCATTATTGTACATTTAAACTAATTTGTATTGAAACTTCAGATTTTGTCATTATCACATATATATGACTTAGTTTTTTTGAGTATTTTATATATGGTGAGATATAATAATAATAATATATATAATATCTGTGGACTTGTCACACCAGGTTAGCCTAGTCCTGTATTAAGTAAGTAGGGACTTGTGTTACAGGTACTTGGGAGGGGACCATATATTTAATTTGGTCTCTTCCCTAGTACTATATACAGGGTGTACAAGAAAACTGGTTAGCAGAAAAACTTATCAGCATTCAAATAGAAAAAGAATTTCAGTTAAAATCATAAGCGTTTAAGAGATATGAGTGTTAAAATTTTAAAAAATAACACTCTATTTCCTCACTTAAATAGGTGAAGTAAAAGATTTTAAACTAGATGTGTTTTTGTGTTTTATGTTATATGAACACATTATTTAAAATAAAAACAACTTTTATACCAACATAACCATACTGCAACTTTATTACTTCCCTCTAAAAATGTTTACTATTAGGTAATAAAGTGTAGAGGTCGATTTGTGTCAAGGTGATCACCTGATTACCTGTTCCTCTGTCCCTTTGTAAATTACAATGCCGCTGTATAGGTACATATTCAGACGATGCTAGTTGAAAACATTTTCATCATGTCTTATCCATTCACTTCCGGTAAGTTTATGGCTCCTAGTAATTGTAATAGTTGTACAAACTATTAAATAATGTTTATGAAATAAAGACAATAATAATAGGTACAATTAAATCTTTGGTTTTCGCATAATAAACTTCTGAAGGATAAAATGTCAATATGCCTATGTCCAACAGTGGACGTCAACCAGATGATGATGATAATATCACCAATGACGAGTAACTATTTTTGTAATAAAAGACATTGATATGATAATACATCATTATCAGCCCTTATCGGTCCACTGCTGGACATAGGCCTCTCTCAATGAACGCCAGGACGACCGATCTGCTACTCGCATCCACCCCGGGCCGGCTACTGCACGAAGATCGTCTTCCCATCTGGTGAACGGTCTACCAACACTTCGTTTTCCCAAACGCGGCCTCCACCTCTTGTAGAACTTTATAGATAGAGTTGAATTCTTCATAGATATATTTCTGTAGCCGTTATAAGAGCAAGTACGAAAAAATACAACAAGATATCTAATTATATCAGGGGGGCCCCCATTAACACCGTACATGTTATTTGTTCTCGTAATTAGAATATGAAATGTATGAAGGTAGTCCAGTGTGAACGAGCCTTAAAAGGACTTCGATATTTTTACCTAGTATGTTATTAGGTATTTTAAAATTATTTTTTAGTTGCATTGAAATTACGTATCTGTACGTATGACGTGTAATTGCGAGTATTAATAAAGTAAAGTGTGATTATCGTGTTTCAAGTAACTCATGTTGTGTTTCTACTTTGATCACGCCATCGTTTTTGTACCGTAACATACAGTACACCGATATGGTTTTGTCCTATGGGATGGCTCAATTGTAGTGAAGCCTTGTGCTTTTATAAGGAGTAATTTGGTTATCGGAATGATGAACGGCAGTTATGTGCCCCATAATACAGATGCTGGCAACAGCAATAACTTGGAAGTTGGTGTCACCAACTTCCAAGCTACTTCAACATTTCGACGAAAATCCGGAAGACAGTACCAGGTCTGCTGGAAAGATATTGCGGGTGCCACATAGTAGTGTGCACGGCGTTCCTAACGAGTACCAACGCCGCATCGATTAATGTCAATGGCAAATCAACACGGATGCCTATTTTATTGAATTTTCTTGTGGACTGATGAAAGTATTTTTACCAGAAACTGTGTGTACAACCTTCGCAATACACAAGTGTGGGCCAGAGTGGCACGTGTTTATTGCGATGAAAAAATGAATTATTATTTCGTGTAGAATTCTATTGTGGCGGTGTTTTCATGCTGTGTACTGTGAGTAAGCTAATGCGGTATTAAGGTTAGTTTATTAATTAAGCTTAAGTTTTGTTTTTAAATTTTTTAGCCAGTTTGAGGTCTCTTTTCACTTTTTTATTGGCCATAAAAAATGTCTTGTTTGTACGTCTACGACAGTTTATGTAAATATTCATTTACACCGTTGTGTACGCTGGAGCGCCTCACCGATCTCACTGAAGCAAGTCCCTCCCAGCATTTACGTGGTATGTTACATTGCTTTAGATGGCGTTTCAGCACATCCTTATAGCGGAGATGTTGGCCACCATACTTCCGTTTTCCGGATGCGAGCACCGAACAGAATATCATTTTCGGTAGCCTCTCCTCGTTCATACGCCAGACGTGTCCACTCCATCTCAGCTGGTGCTTCGTAACGTGAGCCTCAATACCTGGCATGCAGGCACGACGCAGCGCTTCTGTGTCCGGTATACGCTCTTTCCACTTGATGCGCAGGATGAATCGTAGACAACGAAGATGGAATGTGTCTAGTTTCGTTCAGTCCTTTTTGTAGCAGCACCAAGTTTCACTGACATACAGAAGTGCGGGAGAACTATGGCTTTATATACAGCCACCTTCGTTTTCAGTTTCAAGTCATTCGAATTCCACACACGGGTACTTAGTCTACCGAACGCAGCAGCCGCAAGGATAATGCGAGTTGGGATTTCTGATGCCAAGATGTTGTCAGGCCTAAGTACACTGCCCAAATATTTGAATTGCGCTACTTCTGGCACTACCGTCCAGCATTATACTGGACGGGTCTACGTCACGACTTCGTGGAGGCTGTTTCATGACTTTTGTCTTTGTGACGCTTATCAACAAGCCACATTTAAGACAAGCCGCATGCAAGGAATCAATATAGGACTGGAGGGATTCCAATGAATCAGCCATCAGACATACGTCATCATTAAATGTCTACTATGGAGTAGTTGGTAATCCTTGACTTAGCCCTGAAGCGAGAAAGGTCGAATATGCTCCTATCAGTTCTTAAGTTTGGTTCTATACGAGCTCGGCGGATCCTTAAGGTGTTCTTCATGACATCCGCAAAGTAAAGCGCGAATTGTGTCGGCACCAAGACGTAGCCCTGTTTTACGACACACGTGACAGGAAATTGGTGCGAGAAGTCATCGTCGTGACGAACTTATGTCATCATGTTATCGTGAAACTGGTGGCCTAAGTTTATAAACTTTTCAGGACAGCCCAACTTCCGTAGCACAATTCAGAGAGCATCCCGTGGCACACGATCGAATGCTTTCTCTATGTCGACAAAACACATATACATGTCGGTGTTGTTACAGGCTCTTCTCTTGAACTTGCCCAACAACGAAGATTGCGTCAACAGTACCTCTATTTGTCCGAAAACCACACTGTGATTCAGGCAATTTTTTTTCCGCAGGGCAAGACAATCTGATGTTGAGTATGTGAGTGAGTATGTTTCCAGCTGAGGAGAGAAGTGCGTTGCCACATTACGATCGGCAGTTGGAGATGCTGCCTTTACCCTTATACAATTTACAGATTGAGACATCTCTCCAGTCCTGTGGAACTTTCCTGTGGAGACTTTACACTCCCGCTTCATAATACTTAAAAAAATCCGACGGTAAGCCTTCATTTCCAGGTGTCTTTGAACTTATCAGAAGATGGGGGCGTGGCGAGATGTATATTCAGGGACAGTCCTTCGAGCGCCTCAACATATTGTATGTCAGTAGTTTGGGTGACCGGATTGAGAACCTCGCCAAAGCGTTCAATCCAACGAGCCAACACTTCTGTGCGCTCTGTTAGTTGGCGGGTAGCGTCTTTGTTAGTAATAGGAGCTTTGGGCCAAAAACTGTCTGGAGGCACTCAAAAAAATTTCCGGTCTTATTTGTGCCGGCATACCATTGCATTTCAGTAGCCTTGCCTAGCCACCATTTATCTGTCAGTTCACGTAATTTTACCTTAAGATCACTATAAGCCTTATTCCGAACCGTGTGGTCACGACAAGGTAAGAATCGTCTGATGTCTTCCAGAAGTCTTCCTTGACCTTCCAAATCAGACGCGTCGAACTAGTCTTTGTGTTTCTTTTGTGAGAAACACCAAGACTAGTTCGAAGCGTTTTGTGTTCTAGAGCATTTAAAGCAGCATCGTGAAGGCATTTCCTGTAAGTTTGCCACTCTTCATTTATTGAGCTGGGTTCGACTAGCTCAAATCATAAATTGTTCTAATACCAACGTCACTCAGCAACTTAGATACGTCAATTTTCGGCAGGCACGGCGCGGAGGTTTAGTCCTAAGGCGAAGTCTCGATCTAACTAGCCTGTGGTCCGTCCATTCTTGAGCTCCTCTCATAACTCGTGTAATCATTACTTCGCGGAGGTTTTTGGCACGCACTATAACGTAATCTAGCATGTGCCAATGCGTGGACCTCGAATGCATCCACGTAGTTTTGAGTCTATCAGGGACCCGGAACACAGTGTTCGTAATGATAAGGCCAAATTCTGCACACAATGTTAAAAGATCTGGTCTATTGGAGTTACATTTGCCGATTCCATGACGCCCAAGTACTCTATTCCATGCGCCAAAATCCGCACTGATGCGACCATTAAAATCAGCCATAAGCACGACCTTACACAGGGCAGGAATCCTTGCGACAATATTGCGGAGCTGTTTGTAGAAGCTGATTGTTTCTTCGTCAGAAGAAGGCAGAGTAGGGGCGTATATACTGGTGAAGTGTATGTATTTGTTGGCAGTTAGCCTAAATCTTAGTGTCATTATTCTGTCGCAAATGCCTTTTGGGAGTTCCAGTAACGATATTGCTAGATTATTACGTATTGAAAATCCTACTCCACTCCCCGCCCGCTCGTTGGATGGCCTACCACTTCAGTAATAGGCGTTACCGCCAAGTTGCTCACACAGCACACCACGAGTCGCTGAGATGGGTTTCACTGATTGCAGCAATGTCGATGTTGTATCTAGTTAGCTCCTTCGCAATAAGTGCGGGTTTTCTTCCAGGACAGGTGTTCCGATCATCATCTAAGAGGATGCAAACGTTCCAGATGTTTTGAAGATACAAGTTTCTTATATCGACAGCCTTTGATGGTGTACAGATGATCGGGTTTAAACATCTGCATAAACGTAAGACCGGCTATTTTTAGGCCACCTATTCTAGGCCCCTCCCGATGTTGGGGAAAGCAGAGCGATTCTAAATAAGGCTGCCTGACGAGCTGGGGGACACCAGGCCCTCACCCCACCGCCGGGGTTCCATCGCCGCAGGACTATGATCGAAAACCTTTGATATAGCAAGAGTCATCTGCGCGTGAATATAACATAGTGAACGAAACGTTGCGCTGAAGTAGGTCCACTCTCTCGTCTTGCCGCTACCTGTAAAATATTTATGGAAGTAAATTTTGAGATTTGTTAGTCTAGTTTGATAAGCGAATGAATGTGCAAATATACATAATCATCAATATAAGAAAGACTAAATATAAATCAATATGACAGGCTGTGGGATTCAGGGAATTATATGAATAAAAAACCAGTATATTGATTGAAAAAAAGATATTCTGAATATTTTAATATCTTTTATAATTACAGATCTTGGTGCCTTGGTGAGTAGCTTTGAATATTTAAATATGGTCATTGTACTTTTATTTTAATTGCCATCCCCAAAATTGGATTTTGGCCATTTTCTAACATTCCTACTTGAGTAAATTAAATTATATCTAAAATAGTATTGTGTAGCTCAGAAATAGTCCTGAAACACACACCAAAGAATCGGCGCTATCTTATGAAGTTGTTATGCACATGTTACATATCATAAGCTAAAATGGGTGTCTGGCAATGCTACTACACTATATTAAAAATCTAGCTTTTCGTGTGTGAGGTTCAGATAGCAAGTTTGGGTGAGTTTTCTCCCTTCCATGACCTATTCAGCGAGCGACGTCAGTTGTTGGCAGCAAAAGAAAACATCATGAGAAAAGCTGCACGTCCAACGAAATTAAAAACTTTGCCAGGCTTTGAGGAGGCCCGTGCTGTACAGTAGGTTACTGTACCCAATGTTGGATCATTTCCTTTTTTACAGAATACTGAAGTGACGTTGAGTACAGATTTCATGATGCCTGCACTTCCTAACCAGATATCAAAACGTCATACAATGGCACCACCAATATGTAAGTATTTTAGCTAAAATCAGAATTGCACTATAAAACCAATGTTGTAGACACTGATTTAAAGATACAAGATATACAATTTCATACTAAAACTTAATTCTAAAGCTTTCGTGACAATCTCAACTTCACTGATTTTATGTTGTTTTTACTATTCAGATTCTATTTCAAGGTGTGCGAAGTTTAACATTTATCAGAGTTTAACTCTGATAAATGTTGAACTTCGAGGCTCTCTGAATATAGGCTCTCGACACGAGCGAGTCCGATTAGTGCAGTCGACACTCCCTCCTGACTTCCGACTAACCATGGTAGGTTCCGAAAAAATCCAACTGGATTTGAAAAACCGGTTCAATGGCCGGAAAATATGTCGGAAACTACAATGGCAATGACTAGCGTGATTGGTTGTACGCGGGACGTGGGTGAAGGATACTGTAGGAGTAAGTACACGAGCAGGAAAGTAAACTTTCTGATGAGACGCTTGGACTTATGAGGGAACGCAGAGCACACGAAGACGTTGGGTCTGCTAATGTGAAGATTCTTTCAAAGCGAATCCGCAAACCTAACACGCGGAGACCTTCGTAGCTCAAGTACGCAACAGGTTACCGAAGCGATAGAGCAGAATTCAGAGTGTAAGGTTTTGTTGGAGAAGCTTGGAAGTCACATGACTAAGGTATTGAATTATGGACTGATTCTGGGGTTACCGTTTCTTCTAAGCCCGGGATCTTATCTGAGATCGAAGCTTTCTATAGCAAGTTATGTATGTCGCACGCTCCTCATCCCGATATCCTAAACAACGATCCGCGTGCAAGCCTGACACGATATATGTCAGGCGGTCTTACGGACGTCAGCTTGAGTGATATTAGTCTGGTTCTTGCACAGCTTAAAGGGGGAAAGGCTCCGTGGAAGGACGGAATTACAGTCGAGCTTCTTAGGACAGGAGGCGAACCTGTGTTAGCTAAAAAAAATTTTTAAATTTGTCCTTCAGCGGGGCGTACCTCTCAAGGCATGGCTTAGAAGTGACGTTGCTTTGTTTTTGAAAAGGATGACGAATCATTTCTTAAAAAATCTGATCAATTTCACTTCTTGCCCATGTTTACAAGTTGTTCACGTGAGTCTTGAGGAATCGTCTCACCACAAAGCTTGACGAATTCAAGTCACCGGAGCAGGCTGGATTTAGCACCCTGGACCACCCATGGGGCTAAATCCTCTGCGATGTCCATTTTCACCATAAGGCAAGTTGTACAAAAGACACATGAGTATATTCAGCCGCTGTGCCTTGTCTGTGTGGACTATGAAAACGTTTTTGACTCTATTGAAACCTGGGCCGTTCTGGAAGCTTTACGATGTCAGGTCGTTTGGCGATAAGTCTAAATACTATTGGCATTATATGACGCTGCTTTTATGTCCGTTCTGATTCAGGGACATCAATCAAGGCCAATCCAATTGCATCGAGGAGTGCCACAGGAGGATGTTATTTCCCCGAAATTGTGCACTAATGCTCTGAAGGACGTTTTTAAGACTTTGAAGTGGGCCGAATGCGGCCTAAATGTTAACGGCGAGTACCTCTCACATCCTCGTTTCACTGACGATATTGTTGTGTTGGCTGAATCTTTGGAGAGCTTTCAGGAAATGTTGCGCTGCCTAAATGAATCCTCCCGACGTATTGGCCTTAGGATGAACTTGGACAACGCTAAGATCATGTCCAACGAACACGTTCTTCTTCGGCCTGTCAACGTTGATGTTGCTATTCTCGAAGTCGTAAACGAATACGTCGACCTCAGACAAATATTGCAATTAGGTAGACACACACCTCGGCCTACTGAGTTGTGGAGTGCCCACCCCCGCGATGAGGACGCGCCGAACAAGAGTTAATGCAGTGAAGTAATAGGGAAGATGACCATATTATTCCTGAGGCCGGGCTAGTGTCCTAGTATGTGCCCTAGGACAATGGTATGTGCCTTAGCACAATGGCAATAAGTAAACATTCATCGGTGGTATACATCATACTAAATTAGGTGTTCAGCTTTCGTGTACACCCTATATAATAATTATTAAATTTTCATATTTTTTTTTATGTACAATTAGGTTTTTCGTTTAGAAATAATAAAAAAAACCTTATATATTTAAGATTTTGATTATATACATATGATACATATGAACATCCATGATCTAGACGGGATTCGAACCCGCAACCTCTGGGGTAACACGCGGACTAACCACCACCTTAGCAACTGAGCCAGCCGGTCATCGGGTAATATATAAAATCCATAAACAAGTCAGACTGGCTATTTTAAGTACAAATAGAATGTTTATGGAAGTAAATTTTGAGATTTGCTAGTCTAATTTGATAAGCGACTGAATGTGCAAATATACATAATCATCAATATAAGAAAGACTAAATATAAATCAATATGACAAGCTGTGGGATTCAGGGAATTATATGAATAAAAAACCAGTATATTGATGGAAAAAAAGATATTCTGAATATTTTAATATCTTTTATAATTACAGATCTTGGTGCCTTGGTGAGTAGCTTTGAATATTTAAATATGGTCAGTGTACTTTTATTTTAATTGTCATCCCCTAAAGTGGATTTTCCCCATTTTCTAACATTCCTACTTGAGTAAATTAAATTATATCTAAAATAGTATTGTGTAGCTCAGAAATAGTTCTGAAACACTCACCAAAGAATCGGCGCTATCTTATGAAGTTGTTATGCACATGTTACATATCATAAGCTAATATGGGTGTATGGCAATGCTACTACAATATATTAAAAATCTAGCTTTTCGTGTGTGAGGTTCACATAGCAAGTTTCGGTGAGTTTTCTCCCTTCCATGACCTATTTAACGAGCGACGTCAGTTGTTGGCAGCAAAAGAAAACATCATGAGAAAAGCTGCACGTCCAATGAAATTAAAAACTGCCAGACTTTGAGTAGGCCCATGCTGTACAGTGAGTCGATATTGATTGTTATGGACGAAAGTTTGCAGGGTCAGCCAGTTATCTATACTAGTATAATAAAGCTGATTTTTTTTGTTTGAACTGAGTTTGGCACGTTCAATTAAACAAATAAACTCTTAGGTTTTATAATATTTATGTATGTGACACATATGTATATGCATTCGTTCACTCTACCAAGAGTGAATGTACACAACTAGGGACCAGACTATCAGATATATTTAATGTATGTGCACATATGTTTGGCCATCATAAATCAATGTTGGATCATTTCTTTTTTTACAGAGTACTGAAGTGACGTCGAGTACAAATTTCATGATGCCTGCACTTCCTAACCAGATATCAAAACGTCATACAATGACACCACCAATATGTAAGTATTATGGCTAAAATCAGAATTGCACTATAAAACCAATGTAGTAGACACTGATTTACAAAGATACAGGATATACACTTTCATACTAAAACGTAATTCTAAAGCTTTCGTGACAATCTCAATTTTACTGATTTTATGTTGTTTTTACTATTCAGATTCTATTTCAAGGTGTGCAAATTTTAAACTCTGATAAATGTTAAACTTCGAGGCTCTCTGAATATAGGCTTTCGACACGAGAGAGTCCGATTAGTGCAGTCAACGCCTGACTTCCTACTAACCATGGTAGGTTCCGAAAAAGTCCAACTGGATTTGAAAAACCGGTTCAATGGCCGGAAAATATGTCGGAAACTACAATGGCAATTGACGAGGCCATGAGTAGCGTGATTACGAGCAGGAAAGTAAACTTTCGATGAGACGCTTGGACTTATGAGGGAACGCAGAGCACACGAAGACGTTGGGTCTGCTAATGTGTAGATTCTTTCGAAGCGAATCCGCAAACCTAACACGCGGAGACCGTCGTAGCTCAAGTACGCAACGGGTTACCGAAGCAGAACCGAAGATAGAGCAGAATTCAGAGTGTAAGGTTTTGTTGGAGAAGCTTGGAAGTCACATTACTAAGGTACCGAATTATGGACTGATTCTGGGGTTACCGTTTCTTCTAAGCCTGGGATCTTATCTGAGCTCGAAGCTTTCTATAGCAAGTTATGTATGTCGCACGCTCCTCATCCCAATATCCTAAACAACGATCTGCGTGCAAGCCTGACACGACATATTTCAGGCGGTCTTACGGACGTCAGCTTGAGTGATATTAGTCTGGCTCTTGCACAGCTTGAAGGGGGAAAGGCTCCGTGGAAGGACGGAATTACAGGCGAGCTTCTTAGGACAGGAGGCGAACCTGTGTTTGCTAAAAACGATTTTTAAATTTGTCCCTCAGCGGGGCGTACCTCTCAAGGCATGGCTTGGAAGTGACGTTGCTTTGTTTTTGAAAAGGATGACGAATCATTTCTTAAAAAATCTGATCAATTTCACTTCTTGCCCATGTTTACAAGTTGTTCACGTGAGTCTTGACGAATCGTCTCACCACAAAGCTTGACGAATTCAAGTCACCGGAGCAGGCTGGATTTAGCACCATGGACCACCCATGGTGCTAAATCCTCTGCGATGTCCATTTTCACCATAAGACAAGTTGTACAAAAGACACATGTGTATATTCAGCCGCTGTGCCTTGCCTGTGTGGACTATGAAAATGGTTTTGACTCTATTGAAACCTGGGCCGTTCTGGAAGCTTTACAGCGATGTCAGGTCGATTGGCGATAAGTCTAAATACTATTGGCATTATATGACGCTGCTTTTATGTCCGTTCTGATTCAGGGAGATCGATCAAGGCCAATCCAATTGCATCGAGGAGTGCCACAGGGGGATGTTATTTCCCCGAGATTGTGCACTAATGCTCTGAAGGACGTTTTTTAGACTTTAAACTGGACAGAATGCGGCCTAAATATTAACGGCGAGTACCTCTCACATCCTCGTTTCACTGACGATATTGTTGTGTTGGCTGAATCTTTGGAGAGCTTTCAGGAAATGTTTCGCTGCCTAAATGAATCCTCCCGACGTATTGGCCTTAGGATGAACTTGGACAACGCTAAGATCATGTCCAACGAACACGTTCTTCGTCGGCCTCTCAACGTTGATGTTGCTATTCTCGAAGTCGTAAACGAATACGTCGACCTCAGACAAATATTGCAATTAGGTAGACACAACTTCGAGAAGGAAGCTGATAGAAAGATTCATTTGAGTTGGGCAGCATTTCGGAAGCTTCGGCACATTCTCACGTCGCCTATACCGTTGAGCAAAAGTCTTCAACCAATGCGTTCTCACCGTGATGACCTACGGGGACGAAACATGGCCTTTTATTAAATCAGGACTGGTCCGCAAGTTAGCGGTGGCTCAGCGGGCTATTGAACGTGCTATGTTGGGTGTTCCTTTGTCCGATAGAATTCGCAACAAGGCTAAAAAAACTAAAGTTTTCGATATCACACGAAGAATAAGCTCACTGAAGTGGCAATAGGCTGGTCATACACTCTGAAGAACACATGGCTGATGGGCCACTAAGATTCTGGACTGGAGCCCACGTTTAGGTAAACAAAGTGTTGGTCGACCGTTCACCAGGTGGGAAGACGATCTCCGTCTAGTAGCTGGTCCGGGATGGATGCTTGTAACAGGAGATCGGTCGTCTTGGCGTTCGTTGAAAGAGACCTATGTCCAGCATGGACCGATGAGGACTGATAGTGATGAATGATGAAATTTTAAACACGTTTCCTTGAAATGCCAACGTTACGTGCATGTGTTTATGTGGTTTTTACGGAGTGCATACTTTGTCAGTCGAACATCTTTCATATGGACGGGTTTGAGATGCTCACTGTATATCTGGGTACATATCTCTCTAAAGGAATGGCTGTGTAGGTCTAAGAAAAGGTAATGTATAGGGAAGTGAAAATTGTATGTGACCGCATTCAAAACATTTTTGTGTATGATAAAAAAGTACGCATCAAAAATTTTAATGTATGTGACTGTATGCAAAACATTTTTGTCTAAAATACACAAAAAAAAAATTAAGTGGGTACATTAAAATTATATATGAAGAAGTGTCTCAAGTTTGTCAAAATTGATGTCCAGTTTTGCACTAAAATTGTTGATTTGATAAAATTCGGTTGTGTAACTTACGACAACTATCGCATTTACTATTGCGTTGTGGAACGAATTAATTATTAAATGTGTGAAGAAAAACATGAATTAGTTACAGACGAGGGTATGTTTCTGTTGTTCTTAATTCAAATTTTCAGTAGTATGTCCGTGTGAACGAAGATTAAATATTTTGTCCCCTAGAATTCGAACAATTTAGTTAAAAGCAATTTTAAGTACTATTTCCATGGCTTTGTATGTAACAAGTGTAGAACACATAACTACCTAATGTTACTCATTATGTAGGCTGTTATGTGACCGTTTCTAGGTTGTTCTCGAGTAGGACAGCTGAACACTACCAATGTCATTCATTTATTGTACAATAGTCATAGAAATAGATAAAAAAATATTTGGATTCTTATTTAGTCTAAAGACATTTTTCTATACTATTTATTATGTGTATTCACAATAATTTGGGTTGCGTCTTATATTTTGCTCATTTCCACATTGTTTAATTACCTATAACATAAATTTGATTTGGATTTCATCAGACGTAATTAGTTACGTGATATATATTAAGCTATGTTTTCTGACGTTTTAATTGTCTGTTTAGATGGCGAGCCACCTGCCAAGAAATCAGTGCCTTCGATCCGACTGGACGCAGGCTTCAAGTGGAATTTGCAGGTATTTGTACTGCCTGTGTTAATGGGCCTTGGTAGTCACCAAATGGCTCCGATCGCTCATTTGTGCTAATGAGCTGGAGGTCTCTAAAAAGTTTTCTATCTTATTAGATATTCACTTCTGAATTAGTAAAAAGTGTGGACGAAAATTGTAAAAAAAAGGCACTATTGAATTAAATACAATACACAATCAGTGTGTTTATAACAAAGAAACATTTTATTCTACTATGTGTAGGCGCTGGCGAAGGCGGCGGACGCTGTGGAAACGGGCGGCAAGTCCCCCGTCTCCGCCCTCAACGAGCTGGGCGTCAGAGTCAACTACAGCGTACTGCACCAGGGCGGGCCCGCCCACTGCCCCAGCTTCACCGTCGCGGTCACGGTCGGTACTTACCATTAATCTCCAAAGATGAATAGCTGATACATAATGAGCAGGCTATAGTTTTTTTCTACCAGCAGGTATGCCGATGGTTTGTTTACCCTTGTTGCAGGTGGCAGATATGACCTTTCAAGGTGTAGGCCACAGCAAGCGCGAGGCCAGAGCGTCAGCGGCTCGCTCCTGCCTCGCCGAGCTGCTAGCTCGCGCGGGTAGAATCCTGCCGGAGCCGATCCAGCATCAGGACTTCACCAGCGACGAGCTGTCCAAGTGTCCAGGTGTGTAGCTCGTAGTACAGGAGGCTCCTGTCTCGCCGAGCAGCTGACTCATGTGGGCAGAATCCTGCCGGACCTGATTCAGCATCAGGACTTCACCAGCGACGAGCTGTCCAAGTGTCCAGGTGTGTAGCTCGTAGTACAGGAGGCTCCTGTCTCGCCGAGCAGCTGACTCATGTGGGCAGAATCCTGCCGGACCTGATTCAGCATCAGGATTTCACCAGCGACGAGCTGTCCAAGTGTCCAGATGTACAGCTCGTAGTACAGGAGGCTCTTGCCTCGCCGAGCTCGCCGCCTCACACGGGCTAGATCCTGCCGGAGCTTTTGACCGTTCGAGTTTATATTCTTGGCGCCTTCAAGAAAGAATATATCTTAATTTTTAAAGTCTAAGGGTATGTTAAGATGTACAAACTTCTAAGATGATCTTATCTTCTTTCCCCCTCTTATCCCTTAGATGATCACTTTGATTTCCGATTCCAAACTAACTTCTGTGTGTCCATCAGTCTGTAAACCTGACAAGACCCTCTGTCTCAGGAAAGTGTGCAGGTATCACGCTGAAATTCATATAACATGGTTAGTCTTTCAATCCTTTAAGCAGAGAATCAAACCAGACCTCTAAGTAAACAGATTCAAGGGATACCGTTTGTGTTCATCTCGCAATTTCAGTTGTACATATTTGTAATTTTCATTGATTATGTTTTTTCCAGATTTCCAGTGCCAGTCGAACAAGTTGCCGCCCGCAGTCGAGGTACCGAGGCCTATTGCAGGTAACGCGTTACGGCTGTGATAAACTATGGTTGTGTAATGTTGTGTGTTAGAGTTAAAATGTTGAGTCTTTTCTGATTTCACGCTGACGTCTCACACGCAGAGAATAGAGAATATAAATCATCGCGAGTCATCGCTCGCACATCGCATTTGTGTGTGCCGCCTTTGGCGAGGTGCCCCAGAACAATATATCATCAGGGCACAGCTTGCTCAGTCCTAAGCCGTCCCAGGCTGAGAAGATATTTTTTATCCCTATATGGGATACATTGAAACCGCACAGCTAGTATATTCTGTGATGTCTCATGAGGTTGACGCCGTGTGTTGCAGAGCCTGCGCCCTCGGCCTCTCCCGCCAGCTCCTTATTCGGCAGCACCCCGGTCAGCGCGAACAAGAGCCCCATCAACACGCTCTACGAGAACTACCCGGGCCTCACCTTCCACTGCACCTATGGTGACGGCTCCTCGCTGGATCTGCCTCTAGGTACGCCTCTCTATACACACATAAGCGTCTATACACAATACGTGCATGCGTACATGCCGTAAGATACGCTGCTCTGTACACACACAAACAAACACACACACACACACACGCACACACACACACACTTAAATAAGTGCATACTTACAAATGCCCATATCGCAGTCACAGATTAGTAACAAGTACGCAATGCCAGTCATTGCAACATGTATGCATATATTGATTTTGAAATACTAAATTATTACAATTGACATGCGTGTCATAAATTTACATTGTATTTGTTATTTGCAAAATGGATTCCATCGGCGGCCATATTTGTTCTATGACGTCACCCATCTATTAACACTTGGCCTGCCAGGAAGTATCTTGAGATATCTTATTATTATTTGCTGTTTTGTGTCAGCTCCAGTCCAACTGGGACACAGCATGAGGTTCAAGGTAGTGTGCTACATCAAGGATCAGAAGTATGAAGGATATGGTGAGTTCTCGTCAACTTTGTATACAAATTTCAGAAGTTGTAAGTATCTAAGTTTAACAAGCAATTACTTGTTTTATAGCATAAGGGGTAAAGGAGCAAGCGGAGCCTTTTGATGACTATCGCTACCCATGGACATTCGCTAGATTGTTAGGCAGATGCGTTGCCCCCCATCCCCGATGGGCCATCGGCTACTCACAAACCGCACGAAACGCGACAGTGACGCTGTCACTTTACGCCAGTATCAACTGAGCGAGAGGTACCTCGCCGATCGTGATGGCCCAATTCCGTTGCATAGGAGGATGTAGTTTCATGCACCATGGCATGGCACTGCCTCTTATGCAGCATGGACTACCTCTTTCTAAAAACGTTTCATGACTACCGACGTCCATAGACATCTGCATAATTATTGTATATTGCCCTCCTTCCTGCTCCCTCGACCTCCTCGCGAAATCCGAGTTGACTACATTTTAAAGATCACCGCAGCCATATTGACGATAGAAAACTGCCGCGCTGATGCTTGATGCTGTGCCACTGAGTGTGCGTGTCCTGTGCAGGATCCAGCAAGAAGTTAGCTAAGTTGGCGGCAGCGCGAGCGGCGTTGGGCGAGCTCAGTGAGCGAGCGCGGCCACTGATCACCGAGGGACAGCCTGACCTCAGCCTTCCACAGCTGCCACAGCTGCTGGCTGACCACATCTCCAGGTGAGCTTACCACAAGAACCTATCAACGTTAGCGGAACTGGGCGATGATTACCGAGGGTGGGCTGACGTCACCACGTGCTACAGTTACTGAGGCGGCGTCAATATTGCGGCAACCGGTGACGAGAGCGGACGAGCTCCATGTGATAATTATCTGTCGAACTTGACAAGGAGAAGCTTAGTTAGAGTCGTGGACGTGCCTCGCGGATACCACTGCCATGCATTAATAGCATTATGTCCACAGGCTGGTGAATGAGAAGTTCACGGAGCTGATGCGAGGTGATCTGGTGCACGCCAAGAGGAAGGTGCTGGCGGGGATCGTCATCACCACGAACTACAAGGCGGACAGCGCCAGGGTATGTTATGTATACTTATCCACTTGTTATCCGTATGTTTTGGCTCGCTTGTGGTCTGTTCGCAAAAGTGTTTAGCCACAGATCTCACGGTCTCGTCCGGTGCTGAGCCAAAACCACTTGTGCTAATGTTTCATCTTGTAACAATAGTCCGAAGCAGGATGTGTTTATTAGTTTCGGACTGAATTGAAACTGTAGAAGAGAAGAGAAACCACTCATAGGAATCCGATGAAACTGATCGAACTGCTGAAAGTGCTTCTCCGGCGTCGAGATTTGTTCGAAAATGACGTGAATCATGAACGTATAGAGAGATATTATAATGAATTAGAAAGCGTTAAACCTTTCCGTTGCAGGTGATTGCTGTGACCACGGGTACCAAGTGCGTGTCGGGCGAGCAGATGTCCGTGAGCGGCCGCGCCGTCAACGACTGCCACGCCGAGGTGGCTCAAATACAATTACTACGTTTTTATACCATATCGAGAGAACCAGCAGAAACTATCGCGTCCACCAACATTCCTTGTCCTTCTTTTTTTTATTCCATTCAATATATATAAATTCAATTAAGAAGGTAAAAGTCTTACTTTTTTAATAACTTCTTCAATCGCTGCTTTTATGTAACTGAATCGCCGAGGCTGTCAAATATCTAAGTAAATGGTGATTTCTGGCGAAATATTATTGTAATGAGTGATTACAGCGAATGTATCATATCGCAGGTGGCGGCTCGGAGGTGTCTGCAGCGCCATCTGTACTCGCAGTTGTACATGTACGCCAAATCACCAGGTACGCTGTTCCAATCCATTCCACGCTACTGAGTTCTTATTGTTAATACGGTATTAATTATAACATTACATGACAGGCAGAATAAGATTAATATTTTGTTACAATAAAACTACTTTTAGGGATTCTGTCGCGGTTTATTTTATTATTTAACTAGCCCGACATTTCAGTAGCTTTACAGCAACTATGGTCACGGGCTGAGACGACAGATGTCCTGATGTTCCAAGTTTTTAAAAGTACCTGAAGATTTATAATTTTTGTTGTTCTGATTAACGCAAACAGTACTTATTATATCTTGCTGTCTTGAGGTGTCATGTTTAGTTTTTGATTAGATTATGTTCACCACTGGATCCCAAGCAGAGGGAAGCACCCAGCCATCTCCTCTATTGAAATTTGGATGTTTTTTAAATTCAATAGCCTCACGGATCATCCTTGGAAGTGGGCCCTAGTGAGGATTTGCGCTTTATCAAATGTACTGTAATGGCAGGGGCCAACTTAATACTTTGTGTCTACGCCCCGTACAGAGACAACTTACATGTGAACAGAGCTACGACTGTACTCAATTAGTTGTACAATTAGTTGTACAATTAGTTGTACAATTAGTTGTACAATTAGTTGTACAATTCGGAAATCATGTCAAAGACAGAATATTCATTATCATCATATTAAATTTTTTTATAGTACACGCGGGTAAACAATCAGCGCGTGATTTTACTGTGACTAGTGACGCTTACAAACGTCCAGATAATCAGGATTGCCCTTTTTTCACAATCGTTTATCGGACTTAGTAAGGATGACTTGATGAATGAGGTTAGATAGATATACTCTGATCATGTCGGCCAAATGGCACAACCTCATACAATGAGATGTTTGTAGATCCGACGGTGGTCATCGAAGAGTCTGACCTGGAGCCGGTGCCGGGAGGCGGCTACCAGATGAAACTGGACCGGCAGATACACATGTACGTGAGCACGGCGCCCTGCGGCGACGGACGCATCTTCAGTCCACACGAGCACAGCGAGCCCGAACCCGACCGACATCCCAACCGGTGAGAATAAATTCAGTGCTGCCCTCGTATGTAATACTAATAGCACAGTGCTGCCCTCGTCTGTAGTACTAATAGCACAGTGCTGCCTCGTCTGTAGTACTAATAGCACAGTGCTGCTCTCATCTGTAGTACTAACAGCACAGTGCTGCCCTCGTCTGTAGTACTAATAGCACAGCGCTGCCCTCGTCTGTAGTACTAATAGCACAGTGCTGCTCTCATCTTTAGTACTAACACCACAGTGCTGCCCTCGTCTGTAGTACTAATAGCACAGCGCTGCCCTCGTCTGTAGTACTAATAGCACAGTGCTGCTCTCATCTTTAGTACTAACAGCACAGTGCTGCCCTCGTCTGTAGTACTAATAGCACAGTGCTGCCCTCGTCTGTAATACTAATAGCACAGCGCTGCCCTCGTCTGTAGTACTAATAGCACAGCACTGCCCTCGTCTGTAGTACTAATAGCGCAGGGCTGCCCTCGTCTGTAGTACTAACAGCACAGTGCTGCCCTCGTCTGTAGTACTAACAGCACAG
>JAFELO010000729.1:33312-50021 GCA_017140195.1 Eumaeus atala
TGCTGCCCTCGTCTGTAGTACTAATAGCACAGCGCTGCCCTCGTCTGTAGTACTAATAGCACAATGCTGCTCTCATCTTTAGTACTAACAGCACAGTGCTGCCCTCATCACCATTCATAGTGTTGCTCTCTCCTGTTACTGGTAGTGCAGTGCTGCCCTTACCATTACTTTCTGCACATAGCAGAGCGAGCCCGAACCAAACCATCAGCCTTGATGGGGAGAATAACTTCTAATGTAATCTGAGTGCCCTCACCACCATTTATCATTATTGCGCAGCCCTTATCACCACTTCCTATAGTGTATACAGTACTCCCACCACTGCTAGTTCACGATAGTACATTGGAGTGGGTCTTGATAGAGCTGTGCTGCCCATGCGTCTGGTTTGTGCAGTGCTGCCCTCACGGCTTCTCTCTAAGACAATGCTGCCCTCGCTACTAGTGTGCCCTTTAGATAACTAAAATGTTGTAACTTGTTTCAGACTGGCGCGCGGTCAGCTGAGGACCAAGATAGAGTCCGGGGAGGGCACTATTCCTGTGAAGAACTGCGTCAACGTCATACAGACATGGGACGGGGTACTGCAGGTACGTTCACACTTGGCTTAGATATTGATTATAAGGCTTAGATAATTAATGAATTTGGATCATTCGTTTTTTTAACTTTTAACACTTTTCCCAGCTTTTTAGAGTACTAATGACGTGTAGTCCTGAGTCTCAAGCTTGCCGCATATATTCTATCAGTTTTCTGACCACGTTTTTTTACTGCGAAGATTTCATTGATTTATTGTTTACATTAAAAAACAGGGAATTTGTTTTAAAATATAATTTTGTTTAGCTAAAATAATCTTTAGAAGAGTTTCGTAAAATTTGAAATTTTACGAAACTCTTCTAAAAAAAGAGGAAAAATTAGTAGCGTATGGTTGTTCTGTGTGTGTACAGGGTGAGCGGCTGCTGACGATGTCCTGCTCCGACAAGGTGGCGCGGTGGTGCGCGCTGGGGCTGCAGGGAGCTCTGCTGTCGCGGCTGCTGCGCCCCGTGCACCTGCGCTCGCTGGTGCTGGGCTCGCTGCTGCACCCGCACCACATGCACAGGTAGCACGCACATGTGCCGCGACACAGCTAGACAACAGCACATCCGCTATACACAATATATATAGTTAGTGCAGACATACATGAAGAGTATTTTCTTACTTTGGACAACTACAATAAATGTTCCGTTTGATTTTTACTAACATTTAGTTTGACTCTCATAAAAATACATAATATTCGTATAGCTACCACCACGCATTCGTTACGTCTGTGATGTCGCGGGCGTCAACTAGTTCACAACATTTATTCAGTAGATAACGTATTCGCGTGAAGAATTACATTGCGAACGCTTTATTACTACAGAGCGATATGCGGCCGCATCGAGGGGTACATCTCGGCGCTGCCGCCGCCGCACCGCTTGCAGCGGCCGCTGCTCGCCCGGGCTGCCAGCACCGAGGTCCGCACTCCGGCCAGAGCACCCTCTTTCAGCGTGTGCTGGTCTAGCACCAGTCCTGTGAGTATATTGTTCTTTGTTTAATGATATATGATGATACACACGCTTGCACAAAGCACACACACACACACACACACACACACACACACACACACACACACACACACACACACAAACACACACGTATAGGTGCGCACGCGGGTACTCACTCCCACAGAGCGCATGTAACACGCATTCACGGACATCGAGTCCCGACGAGCCCCTGCAGTGTTTATTGTAGTCACACACACATGCAAATTTGCTTAATCTAACGCTCACACGCTAACACGTAACGCCCGCATGCGTACCGTGACCCAAACGCCCGCCAGAAAGTCCTCCTGCCGTACTTTCTGATTACCAGCTCGACATGTGTCGTATATTAATTACATACATCCATACAGACGCACGTAAGCATACGCGAGACAGCGGGGCTAGAGTCCCGTCTGCGGCTAGTGCTGTTCTAATACCTACCCCGTTAACACAGCAGCTTACTAGAGGCTAGACACACATTGATGCATGCAGAACACACGCACACGCACGCACGAGCGAATGGGCCCGGATATCTTAGATAATTTATTTAAGTGGCTGCTAATTTATTTACATACGCACTCGCACTCTTATCAGTGTATGCATTTCCTGACAAACATAACTTGAGGTTATACAAGTGTAGAGTTAGTAGCTGCCTTTTAGGCAATGGCGTACATGCTAACGCTAACGTAACGTACGTGCTAACGCTAACGTAACGTACGTGCTAACGCTAACGTAACGTACGTGCTAACGCTAACGTAACGTGCGTGCTAACGCTAACGTAACGTACGTGCTAACGCTAACGTAACGTACGTGCTAACGCTAACGTAACGTACGTGCTAACGCTAACGTAACGTACGTGCTAACGCTGACGTAACGTACGTGCTAACGCTTACGTAAGCCTGGATCTCTTTAGCATAAAGTAAGTAGACGACATAATTCCAGATACCCGAGGTACTTAACGCCACGACGGGCAAGCTGGACAACGGGCAGCCGTCGCTGCTGTGCAAGCAGAGCATGTTCGCGCGCTGGCAGTACGTGGTGCGCCGCCTGCCGCTGCTGAAGCAGGTCAGTGGAGGATCTGTTTCTCTCTTTATGACATAAACAAACGAACAGCCGGTGGTGCCACATCCATTGTGCCGGCACATTTCCCACCATAAAGCAAGCCTAAAATGTATCATAATATATTTTACAAAAGTACAAGATACACTATTTCACACTGAACTGTGATCATTCATTATAAACATATTTTCTTGCACAGTTCTACGTGTATGTATGACTTTAAGTTGTTTCTATGAAGCACATTGACTGTTTGAAAGAAGTGCATAATTTAAACTTACGCGTATGATTTTAAGTTGTGCTTACAAAGTGTAATGGACACTGTGCACGTCTTATTAACGGATGGTTTTGTGACGCTAACTGGTGAATTAATCAATGCACGAAGCCATCATTTTTTATTACGCCGGACACACTGTAGAGTAAGCATGCTCCAGGAAACTGCCGAGGGACCGGAACTGCCGCCGCTGCCCTCCGACCTCAACCATCTCATGTACAACGAGGCGAAGTTGCTGTCCATCACATACCAGGTGAACCAGCCCCCGTTCATTATGTTAGAACTGCGGTTCATTTGATTACTTTGTAATCCCTAATGGGATGTAGAATAATTTAATGTAAAGTACTTAATACGCTATGATAAAAAATCCTTCAAATTAATTTCGTGTGTACAACATTCGCGCAAAGTCACGAAATCACCGACGCTCAGGACATGTCACAGCATGGCCGACATGTTGTGTGAGTCGGTTCAAGAGCTTTACATCAGTCTTATGTGAGAGGACCACTGCCCCAGTGAGAATTGATGGCTCGACAGGCCGGTCCTCTCGCTCACACGATACCGCCGCATAGTCACAGCTATGCTGTCTTGTTTCGCTAACTTCCGGTGCGCATAGCCTCTGCGGATATTTATGGTTGTCGGCACTCATAAAAAAGGCCCGACTGCTCGTTTCTGACCAATACTATAAAAAAAACTCGCCGGCCCGATCCGCATGCAATTTAGTAATTACACCTTCTTTGCTAAATTTATATTTTCTTGTGACGTAATTCACATTCACACCCCACCTGTGAAACCGAAGTTTGTGGTCTGCCACTATGTGGCATAGTTGACCGGGACTCTAATTGGTACCTGTGAAACCGTCCCTTAATCGAATTATATTTATAGGTAGCGAAGGAGCGCCTAGTCAGCGCTTTCGTAAAGGCGCAGCTCGGCAGGTGGATCAAGAAGCCGATAGAGCAGGACCAGTTCGTGTGCGAGCTCCTGAGCGCGGAGCCGTCCCTACTGTTCGCCTAGGCGGACCGCGCGCCGCACGATAGCGCAGTGCAGATCGATAACCGCCCCCCAGCCAATCACGTGAGCCGCATCACTCTTATCAGAACTGTTCACAGATAACACAAAATAGGAACGGTCGCAGTTCTCGTACTGCCCTGCAAGTGGCACGAACTAGAGCAGCTAACGCGAGAAGTCTCCCCCAAAATCAGTTGATATCTGATAATACTAATAGTAATACACCGAATAGCTAAATATAAATAAGTCAGGAATATGTTATATAGATTGGCGAATATTATAGGCGCTGTGGTAACACTGTCCTTATATTGATTACAGTAATTTATATAATGATAAAATATAAATAACAAATGATGAATGCGAACCACCCCAATAAAGTCGGTCATAAACAATACTAGCGTCAAATAGATATATCTTGACAAGCCACGTGTATTTAAGCAAATAAATATGCCACGGGTCAATGAGTCGACATTTAATGATATCTCTGTGATGCAGAAGAGGTGGACTACGCCTAGCTCCGACGTAAAAAACCTTCAGTGAGCTATTCTATTTCAAGATTTTCAGAAAAAATATAAGAAAACGCAATATAATATTACCAGTTACAGTATAATGGCAATACAGCCTGGTAAACAAAACATTAACAACTAGAACATCATACGAGTAACAGAAGAATAGACGTAGGCCGACACGACGGGGCCAACATTGCTGTGAGTCTTCACATATTCATGAAACAAACTACAATCGCTATCAGTTGTTAAGTAATTGATCTAGGATTAGATTTATTGACCTTGACAGTACAAAATATTAATATTATCATAATACTATAGGGTAAAATGTTACCTATAGTGTTATAGCTGGTTTCTTTAGACCTGCCACAGGTTTGGCGAACTATTACCTCTGTCAACCTTGACATGGGGCGTGCCCGGAGGCGACTTATGTCATAGCCGCGAGAATAAGTGCCCCGGGTATTTATGCGTAGGGTCCTTTTAAATATGAAGTAAACATAATTAGGAATATATTAAATTTAAAAACCAAGTAATTCATGTATTGGTCGAAACATCAAAATTTTGAAGTCCGTTAGATTCTCTTGTTAAATGAAATATAATGAAACAACTTCGATTTTTTGCGGACATTATGTATTAGCCCTAGTGTCCCCGTGTGTATCGAGTGGCTACAATTTAAGTATGGTAATTGGTGTGAAGTGGAACTGGTGATTGGTAAATTAATCGATCTGCGGCGTGTTATCTGTACGGGTGCGGTAAACTCAGACGGCAGTTGATTATTAACTTAATATTAAGCTCAGTTCATAAGTCGCCGTTCAAACGCGCGGTAAACGCTTGAGCGCGCGTCTTTCTACCGTATATTAGGCTCTTAGGGTGTATTACATCAAATGCTGTGTTATAGTTGGTAATTAGGTTAAACGGTAACAAGAACGTATAGTTTAATTTGCACCTTGTAGTGAAGCAGAATAATTATTAAATTAATTTCTTCAATTCTGTTTTTTGCGAAGCGCTTTACAAGATTTCATGCAAACTGAATTGTTTACTTTACACTACACTACTATGGTAAGTATAATAAAATGGATACTAGTTAATTTGTTGGAAGTTAATTTTGTAAAGTTGGGACAAGTACACACCACTGGTTGATTCTTGCTATCTCGGTCCCACAATCGAAAGTCGCGCGTTTGCATAATCATAAATTCATGAAAAAAGTATTTTATTAATATTTTTTGTATTTTTGTGTTGATATTTCCACCTTTACTGTAGATATTGTTTTCTATTTTGTGTATTTTGTCCTTTTTATTACTACATTTTATTTGTGAATCATTAACATTATTTTTCCTAAAGGATATTTAAAATTAGGTTTTTTTTATTTATATACGTCATCTGTATAATACTAAGCAGTGAAATACCAATAAACTTGATACACTTTGGATCTCTCATGTATTTATATTTAAGTGAAAGTAGCTAAAGACGGACATTTAATGCCAAAGTGTTGTTTTCTATGGCAAAAATTTATCATTTTAACAGCGGTCACTTCTGTACCGCTCACATATCGCGATGCATCTCATTTAGCAAAGCTTAATTTTAATTTTCTCTTATCATCGCCACTGGCGCTGGGACACTATTACAGTGCTGCATATTAATGTATAACTATATATGATTATAGCCCGATATTTTCAGAAGACTACAGTGTAATTGAAATAGTAATAGCAGCGTTAACGCCGCACATTCGCTGCGTCTCAGCCGCGTAGTGTGTAATTGCTTTACTACTTATATTTTTTTCAGTGTTTCACTTAGATTACTAGAAATACATTCAAGTGCAAAGAAAAATATTGTAGGAACTTGTAATAAATTATTAACAATTTAATTTAAATCTGTAAAAGGCTAAGGTAACAATTTTGTGTCGTGTTTAAAGTAAAGTTAAGCTCATGTAATGATAAGTTCATGTCTTAGAAACGATCGCCCTATCTCATACAATAAATTGTAGTCTTGCCCAAACTAAGGGTGTTGTCACATGACGCCGCGACAGCAGGCCGTCGCGTTGTCGTGTGTAAATAGTCCAAACGCATGGTGCGTTATAGCCATAGCTAGTAAATATGTACTGACGTGCAGTTAAAATTATCCTTGTACACAAAATAAGCCTTTATTTACAAATTTTCAAGTAGTATTGTTATAAAAAAAATGTTGACTATCTCTTTCGCGGCTATGACGATCACAGAGATGGATAAGAATAGATCGAGGAGTATAATGTTATATCACGTACGTAGATGCACTATACAGACCGTGCGTCGAGCCCGTCGCGCCAAGTAGCGGCGGATACGTGCACTTCTCGGGTAATTTCGGGTACTTCGGGTAACTTAGCATCTAGCCCGTCATTCCGCCCTACGTGTTATGTTTGTCTACGTATGTGTATGTCAAGAAAATCATATTGAATTAAATTTTGCATAGAAGTTTTCAGTAAGAACCGAAAAATAAAATTTCCTGTGCAATTCTATTGGTTTACATAGAGTAAATATGCCTCATGGGAGGTTGATGGGAGTAAAAAATGAATAAAAGCTGCAAAATATCATGTGTACGTAATAAATATTACTGTAAATAGGAATTATTGTCTAAAGACCGTATTCAATTTTTTTTTAATATTTATTATTTTAAAGTCACTGTAATTTTTTTCGCCCGTTTGTCTAAATTTAAATCGGGGTGCGCGGTAACTGAACTAAAGAGGTATCTCTATTATTCCGTCCGGACCCTATTTCATAAAGTTCTTAGAGTACACAAACTGATCGACTGTGGCCGGCATCGTTACAGCGACATGATTCCCCTTGATCTATGCTTCTCATCTATGGTAATTACCAATGTTGTAGCAAGCACCAAAATCACCGCGATGAACAGTTTGGCTAATTTGTTGGGCGCTGCCAGTAGAACGTATAGACTAATAGAATTTCTGGTTTAATTTTATACCTGCAGAATTTCACTTTCACCGAGAATAATATCAAAGTTTATCAGTGGCCGTCGTCTGTGAAATGGCGGCAGAAGTGGGATCGCTTGGTGCACCGATGTTTTAAAAACGTCCTGTATATTTTGTTGAGTACCCAACTTTGAAACATGGTCTAAAAGAAAAAAAATATATACGGAGTGTGTCGAAAATTGTGTATGTAATAAAATTGTAATGAAATGAAAAACACTGGACGCGGTCGAGATGCATTCTGTACGTCAGTATTAGCACGTTTACATCTTAATCAATAATAGCAAACGCACAAATACATCTTTAATCATTTTCACGATTGTTTTATTTTCTGATCCACCCCACGCTGCGAGGATTTGACACATTCAGATGACGTTGAACCTGTCTATGTCGCCTGGCACCAATTTTGGCTAAAGTATTGAATTTTTTTTTAGGGTTCCGTAAATAAAAATTAAAACTGAACCCATGTTGGCTAATTTCGTTGTCCCTCTGTTTGTGTATCTATCAAAGAAACCGTGGGGTATGTAGGTCCTAGAATGATGTAATTTGGAATGGGGTGCGATAATGCAACGCAGATGGCGAAAAAATGTGTTACTTATTCACTTATCGTTATATCACTGAAAAGGCCGTTACAACATATACAAACTTGACGTACTTCATTGACAACGAGTACACGTCATTAGTTTTTGTATAGTATAGGGGGCAAACGGACAATCGGAGCCTTTAAACGACCATGAACAACGGTATAATTATGCCGATGCGTTGCCCTCCTTTACACCCCCTATCCCCAATGGGCCACCGGCTAAACGCGACACCGTAGGTCTCACTATACGGCGGTATCAGGTGAGCGAGAGGTACCAGTCGCGCAGGCTCTAATCCGTTGTATAGGAAGATGCAGTGTCATGCACCATGCATGGCACTATCTCTAGCAAAAGTTTGTCAACTTGTTGAAGTGCCGTGTTGGAACCATCCATTCGTACGGAAAGTTTCGGAGTCGCACACTGGCCTCCGTGTGTTTTTAAGTGCTAATCTCACTTGATTAGTTGTTCCGGGTAAAGGCTTCTCAACATCTAAAAAAACTTAGGAACACTATGGGTTAGTTAATAGCCTGTAGTTTTCCTCAAGAAGATTTTCTATCAGTGACACATAGGCTAGAATTAAAAAAGACTACAAGAATCTACTATTTATTTTAAATGTATGTTATACAGTTTCTTAAAAGTAAATAATTTAATTTTGTTGGACACTATCATTCTATGGAGTAAGGCGATTTCCGGTGCGTCATGAGGAAGTATGTTCCACGGGCACTGAAAAAAGTCATGGAATGGATATCCTTTTGGTATTTATGGTTCCTAGGGGCTCAAGCCATCATCACATCTACCATATCGCTTATACGGTTATGCTATTTACAAGTTGCCAAAGCATTACATTTTATGTTGATTTCATTGTTAAAGAAGTTCTAAGATATACTTACCCATTGGCATAATTATTTACAAAATTATTTTTTGGCGGTAGTAACTGATAAGTTGTCGCCTTGTCCCAAACCAAAGAGTTTTTTTACGAACGATTTTAATTTAGAAATGTTTTCCAAAGCCAGGTTGTATGTTATAGGGTGTAGTGGTGGTGGGGATGTGCCGATGTAGTTGTTTCTCTCTTTTATAAGATGGTTCAGCTCTCCGTTATTAGATTTCACAAGTGTGTTAATCTCTCTCATAACTGTTACGATCGGGATGACATTTTTTCGGTTCCTGAACAGAAACTCCATCATTCGAAATAAGAAGTTGTTGTTTTCGCTCGCTTCGGATTTAAAAAATGGAATGAAACGCTTCGATCTGTTTAATTTTTTGAATTTGGAATTTCTCTCTTCTTTTTGTCGCAATTTGTTTTGAGTGGTTTTTCTATTTTGTGGCTTTTTTAATTTTGCGTCAATAATACATTTTGGTTTTTTGAATATTCTTTTTATATTTTTGGTGGTTCTGTTTTCAGTATTGTTGATAAGTGTGTTCACGAATCTTGTTATGTCTGTAGCATGTCTTTGTGTTGGAGTATTTTTGAAGGCGTGAAAGCAAAATGTGACATTTCCACCTGCGAATAAAGTCAGTGTTTTAGTGCAAAGTAACATAAAGTGAAGTACCTTCTACTATAAACTAGTTACAATTATAAAAAAAATATACCTACAAAAAAAATAACCATTTCAACCAAAAGTAAGTATTTTTTTTAATCGTATCACCATAAAACGTGCTAGCTATGTGCATTCTGCCTAAGTTAATTGATTTTGGATTCCCAGCATAATATTGCTTCGAGGAAAGTGTACTGTGCCAAGCTCGTGGTACCAGTTAACCAACACATACTGTGTATCGACGCCGAACCCCATGTGGGTTCTGTTGGACCGCGCACACTCTCCTGTGGTGTACTGCCGCCAGGACGGACACTCGCTCGCTACGAACGCTTTCGGGTGGATGACCGACTCACAATAGAACTGGTACGACCGCCAGTGGCTGCAGAAAACTGGAGGAGATGGTTTGTAGGCTGATTAATTGTTATACAAATAGTGGCGGAACTTCACTTATGAGGTTCTTGTCTCTGCCTACCCTGTAGAGTTCTGGCAATGATGCCCCATTAGAGGTGAGAAGGAAAGGAGCGCAGTGCATCTGTATGTCGACTGTGCGGATATTTATGGGTGTCTATAGTTGTCATAAGGCTCCGAGTGCTTGCTATATACTATAAAAATAAGGATCAAATATATCAGTACTATGAGGGCTTAAGTGTATCTAACTTCAAATAGCATATCTGCGTTGAATTAATTAGATACCCAGTTTTGCAATAATATTATGTTTTTATGTAAGTAATTTCAAAACTAATTCATCAATAATTTCCGCAAATTCGTTCACCACTACTGGCAACTAAGTACCAAAAACGACAAAAATAAGATAATATTCAAAACATTGGCTAACTTACAGTTGTTCAAGAGCAGCTGTTTGGGTATCGTGATCTCCAGCTCGCACCCCGGCTGCGGGCTTTTCCCACTGTTGGGGAAGAAGTCTACGTGTCCGATCGCGTATTTGAAACCTTCGACAAATAAATGATTGTAAGCAGCAGTTATAAATTGGCTTGGCTCACCACTCGTTCTCATTGCCGCTACTCCTGTTGCGCCAGGACGCAGGTTCGTCCTCTGCCATGTAACAATGAGATTTGCTCTTAATGTGAATAAAACGTGAGGAAACCCGGATCCGTGTGTTCGAATTCGCGAACGAAAAGGGAAACTAGGTGTAGTCCTAGGCGGCTTGGAGAGAACAGATGGCAGTGTAAGTATTGACTCCCTTGACAAACCGGCCCAGAAATCTAACATTGAAACAGGACAGGACTAGGACAAAGAGTTTGGCAATTTTTTATAGATTTTCTCTGATCAATTCGGTTGGAAATATTCCTATATATCTTCTTTTTGTCCGTGCGACTTACCAAATATACCAGCATCTGTGTGTATGACGTCCACGAAATCCGCATCCGACTTGTCCAAACGTTGCACCAGCGGCAGCTTACAGAAGACGGGCCACGCCGGGTCCAGGCCGGTGATTCTCGCGACACTCCCTGGAAATTAAGAGGGACCGCGAGGTTCAGCAGGTAGCACGCACTGCGCGTGTAGTACCACACCCCGCGACATGTTAATGTTTTTATAGAATATAATTATTGAATAGTCAATATATAGCGTAAAACGAGGTCGCCCACCGCCTCTACGTTTATACAAACAAAACATTCTGATGAAGTATTTGTAAGAGTAAATTCCCTGTTTTATGAGGAAGCCGTCAATAATTATTTTTTATGAATTAAGATGAATTGATGAAACAAAGCCATTGATTCATCCATTGAAACTGAGTCACAAAAAAGTGTTCCGGAATGGTGTGAGATCACAATTCGACCTGACAAGTAGTGCTGCTGTCCGTCTTAGTGATAAGCTACTATTGACCAGGAAAACGCCTGCCGGGTCTACTAGAGTATAATAAGAGGAAATTAGCTAGGTAGTTGAGCAACTCCGTTCAATGCTGAAACTGCACTCATGTGTCATCAACAGCATACATAAATCCTGTCGCGCCGGCCCGAGCTAGCTGCAAAGGTTATGGCACTACCATCCAGGAGTACGAACGCGTTTACTGACCCGAAGTCAAGGTTCCGCCGACGACGCCTGCGGCTTGGGCCCCCAGGCTGTGCCCCACCAGATGTGTCCTGGACAACTGCAACCCTCTGTAAGAGAAAAAATATCTAAGTATATTTTTGACTTAAAAATATCAATTTAAAAAATGTATGACTTAGAAACTAGCCCAGGGAATTCCTTTGGTTTTTGTAGTCGGATAGGTCTGACCCGACCGATGCCTCTGGGTTACATCACATAGCCGTAGAAGGAGGACCAGCATTCGTCTAGTTCGAGGCGTTGCCCTTTTTTCTTTGTTGACACGGGGAAACACATTTACGCGTCTTCACTGGCCCTGGGTCCAGTGGATCTAGTGGTGTTTGGGGCTCGCAGCACACCATAATGTCGAATACCCACAAAAACCACCGCAAGTGCCACAAATGCCGCCTTTTGTGAGGTGCCCCGGAACAATAAATCATCAGTGCTCCTTGACGGCTAGTCAGCCTATAAGAGACTGATGCCACCTCCACAGATGGGTTTGTCCTGCACCACAGGACAACTCTACCACCTTTGTGACAGTACAGTAGGCTGACGTTCCCATCCTCGCCTCTTGCCCCGCGCGCAAAAGTGCCGCCTCCTTTTTCTCTGTTGTCCCCTCTTCTTATAAGAGCGGTACAAAGAGCACCCGCCTCCAAGGTTCAATTGGCTTCACCTAAGGTGCCTGGGTACACCCCAGGCTACTGAGCTCCACCGCCACGACAAGGCTTAAACTGTGGTGGGGTCATGATGTTGCCCTGCTTCATTCATCTTCAATTACTCAACAGACTTAGCTATCAATTGGAGGCCTAACCATGCAAGCGGTGGTGAGCGTGAATACACCCTACACATCCGGGTAGAAATTATGCGTGTAGCCCTCCTGAAGCAATTAAATCCTCGTACTCATAATTTCGGGAGAAACGAGAGAGAGAGAGAGATGTGTAAGCCCGATAATACCCGGCCGTGCCGACCCAATTACACTGCGACGATAGGTCTTGAGTGAACGTGGAACTTTCCATACCTGGAGACGAGGTAGTCTATGAACTTGGCGGCGAAGCGCCCGATGTACCAGGTGTTGTCCGCCGCCGTGAAGTACCAGGGCCCGGCCTCCAGCCGCTGCGCGTCCACGATGATGAGGTTCGTGTCCCCGCGGTACATGTACGCTGGGCGGCAACACAACACCGTTAGTATAGTGTCATCCTTGGCGAATTCTGGTCACGGCGGCCGTCTCTGTGGTGACCAGCCAGCAGCGCAGGACGTATTACAGTAAGTTTATGCGCATTCACAAGTGCACTCCTTGTTCTTTCATTCTCCTATTCCGATGGGACGGCAGTCCGACAAGACCGGAGAGCAATCAGACGCAGGACTGACGCCTTCACGTGCTCCCCTAAGCGCCCACTGACTTCGGATTGTTCTTAGAAATTGATAAATCCCAATAACACCTTGGTACGACTCGGGACTTGTACCCAGGACCTCGCTGTGGTTGAGCATGCTTACCACTAGATCACAAGGTTTTTACATTACATTTTACATTAAGACATTAACAGATTTATACTCTGTGACTGGGAATGTGGTTTTAATTTAACGCTTGGCATGTGGATGCATAGGCAAGTGGAGTAACGAGTGGACATGTGCAATTTTGTTTCCAGTTTCACATGCGCGTTTGACTGAATAAGATGGGCCGTTAGTGGTAAGAAGGATGCGCTGCCCGCATCGTCAGTGTAATCATGCGAATGTTCACAGGCGTCGCTAGTTGACCTTGCTAGCTTGACCGCGTCGCCTGCATGCTGCTACATGACCACAGTAGGTATACTTAGGCTAACCTTCCCTGATGAGCAGCGCGCTGCCGTCGTCCGGGGTCTCCATGAAGGCGTGGAAGTAGATCACGGTGTTGTCGTGGAAGTCCATGTTGGAGGCGAACAGGCTGTCGTCGTCATCGATGTTGAGGTACTGCGGGCTCAGGGTGTTGTGCCTGGAAGAGGAGGGGGAGGGTTTTAATGGCCTTCTGCGCCCATGAATATCTGCAGGGTTTTGCTCAATTGAGCTGCAATGTAGCATAACACTTACTAAAGGACAGCCTTCCATCCCGTAAGCGCAAACTCACAAACCTAAAGAACATCGCTTCAGATACGTAAGCGGGAGATACCTCACGGTAGTGTCGGCCTGCCTCCTCTGCAGTGGCACTACTTCTTAGAGTAGGAGTGGTAAAAGACCTGCTCGTAGCTCTCTCCAATACTTTGTAGGGGATAATGAAGAGCTGCTTCAAATCACTTACCTGCCGAACTGATTTGAATGAAATATGACACAGTAATAATCCAGAATGAGGGAAAAAATATATTTTCGACCCAAAATAAAAAGTGAGTATTCCGATATATTTCATGTGAAACCGTGGGGCACTGCTTAATTATGTCTCTGCTCTTTCTAAATTTATTGATTTTGTCTAAAGCTAAAATTGATCTCTTAAGTATGCTCGAACGTTACTCATTACATTAAGTAGTTGTATTGTAACTTTAACGGATTTTATCGCGGTTTCTTTATGTAAGTACCCGCTGATTAATTATTAAGTATTTGTAATTCTTCGGGTAGTTTTAGCAACGTGTAACGACTAGCCATCTGACAATTCAATTGGTAAATTGAGGCGAAGTAAGACATTAATCACTTAAATAGGTATATAATAATATGCGTTACAACTTGGATAAAAATATTCGCAGCCGGTAGGATTCGAACCTACGCTCCCAGAGGGAATCTGATTTCGAGTCAGACGCCTTAACCACTCGGCCACGACTGCTACACGCAAATAAATTAAATATCAACTATGTTACACACAACTTCTTAATACTTAATGGCTGGCGTACAGCCTATTAAAGCCTCCGGTTAGCCTGTTAGGAACTTAAATGGAAAATAAACTACAAATTTCTGTTTCAACGTTTCCAGTCAGCAGTCATTAATATGAAACATTTATGTGGTAGTCGAGAGTCAAGTATCAAATATCTACTGGACACTAATAAACTGTAAGAGGTGCCATGCTGCATTGCAGACGAATTGGGCCGGCGGTGGTACTCGTACATCTCGTCCACACGATTCAGCCCTGACAGCCGTGCTGTCGCTTCTCGTGTGGCTTGTGATTTTCCGGTGGCCCATTGGAGGGTAGGATAGCAGGATGACACGTCTGCGTAACAATCATGTGGATCCCTACGGGCGCCGATAGTCAAAAGGCTCCGTCTTCTCGTTTGCACCCTCATCTTATAAAGGCGTAAGTTAATGATGTTTCACTAGTGAGCACAGAGTACGTACCTGGTGTACAGTAGGAAGCCGATGTCCCCCCCGTCCAGCAGGTAGGGGCACTTGTTCTTGTCTATGGAGTAGGCCTGCAGCAGCGCCGTTTCGAACTGGACCCCGGGGGGACCTGGTGACAGGCGGAGTACTCACATGACTTGCACTACCTGGTATCTATCTAAACGGAAAAAGATCTGGCCACCAGTGGGTCGGGCCTGCGTATGAATGATTCCGTAGCGGTAAACAGAAAAAAGGTAAAGGTAGTGCCATGCTGCATAGGAGAGGGTAGTGCCATGCTGCATAGGAGGAGGTAGTGCCATGCTGCATAGGAGGAGGTGGTGCCATGCTGCATAGGAGGAGGTAGTGCCATGCTGCATAGGAGGAGGTAGTGTCATGCTGCTTAGGAGGAGGTGGTGCCATGCTGTATAGGATGAGGTAGTGCCATGCTGCATAGGAGGAGGTGGTGCCATGCTGCTTAGGAGGAGGTGGTGCCATGCTGTATAGGATGAGGTAGTGCCATGCTGCATAGGAGGAAGTGGTGCCATGCTGCATAGGAGGAGGTAGTGCCATGCATGGTGCATGATACCACATCCTCCTGTGCAACGGAATTGTGCCGACAAGACCGGAGAGGTGGATGTTCATGGGCGTCCGTAGTCGTAAAAAGGCCCCGATTGCTCGTTTGAGCCTATTATATATTCAAAGAAAATGCTAAGTATTTATTGAATTCTATCCTCCCAATTCTTTTTTTTTAGAATTTTCCTCTCAGTTATTTAAATGTTAAAGAGGAGTGGGTGTGGGAGGGGAGTACGTATCTGTGGTAGAGAGTATGTTGTCCCCTCCTTTAGAAACGAGTATCACACAAAGTGATAAATACCAACTTAGAAATACCAACGCAATTACATCCCACACGTGTGCGTGTGGTGGTACACTCTCGAAAAAACTATTCCTTCCTCAGTTATTTTGGAGCGGTTCATCAGAGCACCGAGTACCTTCTGTGTACTTACAAATAGACGAAATTATAAGGGTTCCGTTTTTTAACCAAATGGCTTACGGAACCCGAAAGACTCTTATCACGCATTCCCCTTCTTTCGCCAACTCAAGCGTGCGCATTGAAGTTTTGCTACTACAGCTAGGTTATAAGTGTAACACTTCTATTTTTACAAATATCTCGTAGTTTGTATGCCCATAGCGATACAGGTCGGCTACAAATTGGCCTATTGGGTAAGAGCTCGTCTGCGAACAGCTCTCGGCAATAAAATTAAGTGCAGAGACCACAACAATGCGAGCGCCGTGCGGTCTGTCACCACGTAGTACACATCGCACGCTTCCTCTGTGTTCATTACGATATAACCTCTCTGGGGTGTTCTTAGATAAATTATGGCGTGTTTTATAGTATAGGGGGGGGGGGAATCATCGGAGCCCTTAGCAGACCGTACACGTGATTTTCGCCGTTACCCCAAAGGGCGACCGGCACGCAAACCGCACGAATCGCGACGGTACATTTACTCTCTACGCTGGTGGAATGTGAGCGAGACAAGTTCTTCTTGGGTAGGGCGGGCCCAATTAAGCTGCAACGTAGCATCGCACTCTTGCTACGACATGATGCCTCTATGGTCGAGTAGCTAGTTCGCATTGGATGGAACTATTGAATGAATTGGATGGAACTACTGAATATCACATTGGATGGATCCGAGTAGCTTGTTCACATCTACTATTGAAAGAGAAAAAGAACACAGTTTCGCTGAGTACAAAAATCACCATTATCATAATGTTAAGGGACCTCAGATTTCTCCGGAGGTGTCGGGTTTCTCCCTTCAACTTCGGGACAGTGAAATGGGGTAAGGTACCCATATTGCCCACTGTCCCGTGGGGGAAAGTGCCTCCTCCTGTTCTTTAGTTCCATCTTATTATATGACTCCACCCCCCC
>JAFELO010000729.1:60279-109991 GCA_017140195.1 Eumaeus atala
TAAAATTGAAGGTATTTTTAATGTATAATTAGTTTTTTTTTAATTTAGAGATATTTCTAATATATACATAAACATCCATGGGCTAGGTAGCGTTCTGCCCCGCGACCTCTAGCGCAACCTGCGCGGCCTACCCGCTTACGTTCCCACTTCCCAGTACGGTCATCAAATCAATATTTAAGAAGTTCATCCAGACTTTCACAACACCAAATGCGCCAGCGTATTCATGCCACGCTGGTTTATATACCGCGAGGTAACTCCTCAGCCCTGCATCCCCACGCCTTAAACTGGGATCGAGTCCCGGCTCACCTTTACAGATCTCCATCAGCTCAATACTCCTCGCCGTGATGGGAGTTTTGATGTCCGCGAGCGGTGAGCCGCGGTGCGGCACTGAGTAAAACATGAAGCCCGCGCTTCTCAGCCACAGCTGCGAGAGCCTTTCCAATTCCTCTGTATCATCGAAATCTATTTTAGCAACATCATCGCAGAAAACTCATGATTTATAGTGCAACCTGGTCAAATCGAATTTGGCAGGACTGCCTCTACCGGAAAAAACGAAAGATTTTGCCAGAATTAAACCGTATAACATATTATATGGTAGTATAAAACTAATGTGAGAAACATAAACAGCTAAGAGAGCATCGTCTCTCGTTCTTGAGATAAATCACAATTGACAAGTAATTGCTATACGCGCTGGAGAGAGGGTGAAGCGTTGTGACATTCGAATAAAAACGACGATCGAACATTCGAGAAAGCATGTCTAGGAGCGTAGGTTCTCTTCAATCATCAGATAAACTGACGGAAGCCTATTTTTAATGCCGTAAAATTAGAGAAGGGGCAAAATATTTAAAACGGCGTTAACCCACCTGTGTCACTTGAAGAATGCTTTAACACTGGAATGTCTCGTAAATGCTCTCCGTTACTCTTCACTTTGTCATCCTCTCTCAACATTTCATCCATTTCATTCATCAACAATTTGTAGTTGTCATTACATTCTATACATTCTATGTAAACATCGTTCTTATTGACGTCGCTTAACCTATCATTATTTACTACATCATTATCATTATTTTCTTTATAATTGTAACTGTACACTCCATCACTGCATCCTGTACTAGAATTATCACAATCTTTGCTATACATAATTACATTTTCTTTTGTCATTTTCTCGTCATTTAGATTGTTCATTTTTTCGTTCTTTTCGTTTTCAGCCTCTTCGGAGCTCTTATGTATTTTCATATACGCCTCATATGCTACAAAATGAAATTGGTAACTGTTAGTAGAGGGTAAACAATAAGCGCAAGCCCACGTTAACATCCGCCACCCATAAATATTTGCCCTTACGTACTGTACGTAATCCTTCCTTTCGGGCGGACCCCACCGGACGCTCACACCTACGCGAATCACGACCACAAAAAAGAACCTGGATAAAAGAAGCCATAGGCAGTTCTGTGAGTGTTCGTGTTGATTTTTAGAGAAGGAAGACGAGAGTACTTTACTATTTTATTGTAGAGGTATGCAACGGAATTGGGCCGGCACAACAGGGGAGGTACCTCTCGCTCGTATGAAAGTGACAGCATCGCTGTCGCGTTTCTTGCGGTTCGCGAACAGCCAGTGGCCCATTGGTATGTGAGTTTATAGGAAGGCAACGCATCTGCGTAACAATCAAGCGAATGTCCATGGGTGTCGGTAGTCATCAAAAGGCTCCGCTTCCTCGTTTACCCCTTGTGCTATAAAAAAATACATTGTCTATCGCGTGCGAGAGAAATGAATTAAAAAAATGACAAAAAGTAAACCACATCTTCTTTTACTTTTGACTCTGGCGGACGCATTTTAAGCTGGCTTCAGTGCTCTATCTCTGTGATCGCGAGTGCATAGCTATTACTTCACGCCGGTGTCCGCGAGTGGTACTTCCCGTCTGAGATAATAGAACGCGATAGTGATACGAGCCCCACCATGGTTCAAGCGTTGTCGTGGTGTTGGGGCTCAGTAGCCTGAGGTGATTCATGACACCTTGGGCGAGGCCAATTGAAACGAGGAGGGGCTGATGTTTCTACCCCTCTTATAAGAAGTGGAGACTAAACTCTTATAAGAGGAGGGGGCAAAAGAGAAAAAGGAGGCGGCGCTTTTGCGCGTGGGGCAAAAAGGAGGGCAACGCATCGGTATAGTAATTATGTGATGTTTATGGGAGTCGGTAGCAGTAAAAAGGCTCCGATTTCTCTATGGTACCTATACCATAATATATTAGTATCATCATGATGTAAAATGGTATGTACCATTGCCAAATTTAATGATGATTTAACAATTGCGTGTAATTCTAATTCTTATTTTATCAAGATTTTTTGCGTAGTTGGTTACGGCTCGACCTAACAAAAGCCTTTTATAATATAATTGTTGTTATCGCTGTTATGTTGAAGGTACACGAGGAAGAACTTCGCATTAATTACAAGAACACTTTTTGTTCATACTAAAGTTATAGTATTCCGCAGGCAAGTGGTAAAAACATTTTTTTTTATTTTGTTTTTCGGAGGGACCTACTACTGATTGGCGGCACTTGTCCAGCCCTAACAGTTCAACTCATTACGGAAGACTTTTTGTTTTCCGGTTATGGGTAGACGATAGGGGGGACAGACCCATATGGGAAGAAGCAAACCGGAATTTTAGTGGACATTAGCCTATCTTGGTTATTTTTGGGACCGAAAAGGGGGAGCGGTCCCCCTCCCCACGTTAGTGGGACGGCGCGCACACGATGCCGTTTAATGTTACGAAACGTGTTTAAGAAAAGTTGAGCTCGCCTTTCGGTTTGGCTTGTCAGAGGAGGCCAGCCTCCTCCCCCACCCTCTGACGGGTGGGGTCGATTTGCGCTTCAAATCGGCTAGAAGCCGTGATAATAATTTATTTTTTATTTTTAGAGCGGTAAAAACATACTCCTCATACGTATATATGTTCATCGGCCGCTGGTACGTCACAGAGTCTGAATCTGGAGACTGTACTGTATCATAATACAGGTGATGCTTTTCATCATTCATTGGGCGAACACACTTTAGCTGTCGCACACGAGTTACCCACTCAGGGGATGGGGGCTCCACGGTCATTTCGGGCACGATCATAACAGTTAAATTAGAGAACGGGATCTGTCCCCACGGTATGTTGCTCGATCAGCACTCCCAGCAACCCGAGAAGCTGTACAGGGCTTCCCGTAGCTCCGCACAGCATAAGCACAGCACAGGATAGTGTGTACCGTACCGAAATTGCAACATATCGCACTAAAATAGACGAAGCCATCGTGTAGATGCATTTTCCCACATTAACAACAAAACTGATAAAGACCACATCCATATAGGTTGAGTAGTTTAAGACATCTACAGGCACAAAAGTATTCATTCATCAATGTTAATAAGACATGGTCTAGCGAGTAAGGCAGCGAACACAAAGATTTAATTTATGCAGCACAAAGTAGGAGGAAACTCAAGTAATACCATCTACATATATCTACATGCTAAGCTTGACCTTAATTTATTTATTTAAAATATTTTTATCTGTAAGTTTTGCTATTCCTGCGCTGACGCTACGTGGTGAGTTAACTTATTTATTAACTCAAATAAAAATACTCTTTGTAATCATTTGGTTGCTGAAAGACATCCCTTTTTATCAGAACTAGTGTTCGCCCATCGATTGAAGTGCGATCCCAATTTTAAGAATTTGTTTGTAGGTATTTAATAAAAACTAAATGTATTTATTAAGCATTATGCTCAGGAGTGTATATTGTTTTATTTCAGTAAAATAAAAAATCTAAGGCATACTATATTAAAATGTTAGCAGCATTCTATACATCTTCTCCACATAATCTTCAACTGTACCAAATTTCAAACTCCGCGCAATTCTTTAAAAAAAAAGGGATGGGAATTATTTTCTTCTCGCCTCTACAATTGTCATGAACTTAATTTGTTATCGTGTTTACGGGCCGAAATTAAAATTCATAAATTTTATACTTTTCTGATACAATGAATTTTCGCCATATTTCTTGAAATAACCACACAAAGCCGGGACGGAGTGCTAGTCACTAATGATATGAAGCTAAAGAGTTTATTGGTTTGTTTGAACGCGCTAATCTCAGGAATTATTGGCATAAGTTGAAGAATTATCTTTGTGTTGAAGTTTCCATTTACCGATGAAGGCTTTCTACCACGACACTACAACTAATAGGACCGGACCGGGCGAAACCGCGGGGTAGTGCTAGTAGTCTATCTGTACTGGGTTAAGTTACCACAGGGCCTGCAGCAGCCCCACCACGGTTCAAGCCTTGTCGTGGCGGTGGGGCTCAGTACCCGGGGTGATCCGAGACACCTTGGGCGAAGCCAATTCAACCGAGGAGGTGGCGGCTCTTAGTACCTCTCCGATAAGAAGAGCAAAAGGGGCTACGCTTTTGCGTACGGGGCAAGGGGCGAGGATGGAAACCTCGCCCCTTTGCACTGTCCCAAAGTCGGTCGGGTTGTCCTGTGGTGCGGGACAATCCCATCTGTGGAGGTGGCGTCGGTCCCTTCGGGGGCTGACTTGCTGTCGATGTGCCCTGATGATTTGCCGTTCCGGGGCACCTCACCAAAGGCGGCGCTGGTGGCACTTGCGGTGGTTTTTGTGGGTATTCGGCACTATCATGTGCCGCGAGCCCCACACACCACTGGACCTCACCCAGGGCCAGTGAAGGCGCGTAAATGCGTTTCCTCGCGTTAACAAAAAAGGCCTGCAGCAGCTTACCAAAATACTCAAGTCTCGCTCCAGGTAACTGCTCATAACATTATATTTTTATCACAATAACTACTCCTATGCCCTTTTTATCTTGATGAGATATCCTAGATGTAATGAATTTTAACATAACTTTTAGCTTGTCCGAAGTCTTCTTAAATACAACTTTGAACAGATGGAAAGGAGAGTTGCACATCTCCAGCTCTCCCATTCTATATGTTTACATGTCTGTCACTTTGCGGCGGTATGAATTATGACGCGGGCGAGATGCTGAAGGCTCCGGCGCAATATAACCGCAATGCAACATTCTACCACTTACAAAACGTTTACTATTATTTTAAATTTAGTCATTGAAAATGGACGCGATACCGGAATCGCCATATTTGCAATTCCACCCTGACACATTGCAAAAGGTCCGTGAGGAGATAAATATGGAGAAGCCGGGAGAAATGAAGGAGGCTGTCAGGATACTCGACGAGTGGTTCCAGCAGGAACCGTGTTTCATGGAGAAATATACTCGTAAGTACCTAACCTAACCTTCCCTTTGAGGGGGAAGGAAGGCGAAAGGGGGGGGCAACGTATCGACGCATTAGTTATTCTGACGTTTGTATCCTTATACTATTTTTTTTGTTTTCGGGGCGAAATGCATTTGCGCCATAGAATTGATAGTCATCATATAAACCAGTAATGACTGGTTTATATGATGACTATCCAGTAACGACTGGTTTATATCATCATATAAACCAGTAATGACTGGTTCATATGATGACTATCCAGTAATGACTGGTTTATATCATCATATAAACCAGTAATGACTGGTTTATATGATGACTATCATTTTTACTGTTAGTGCTGTCCACCGACTAATTGAAACTATAATTGAACATAACACAATGACACTGGCCACAGTCCGTACATTGCTCTTATCAAATGGAAGCTATGCGATCGTATTTTTTTAAACGTTTTGTAATTAGCAATCATTACACATATCACTCGTTAAGCAATAAATTCAATTCCTAAAAAGGGAACCACTCAATTGAGTGACTGTGGAAGAACACCATGTTTTGTACGGTCGGTGAGTAGCCGGGGGCCCATGGGGGGGAGGAATAAATGAGGGCAATTCATCAGCGTAGTAATTATTGGGTGTTCATGGGCGTCGGTAGTCGTAAAAAGTCTTCGGTCTTCGATTTCAACAGTCAAAAAAACAGTCCTGATATTCTGTGGTCCCGTTACTTGTAGCTGTGATAGGAACGGCAGCACATCCCCACCATGGTTCAAACCTTGTCGGTGTGCCTGGGATGAACCCAGGCGAAGCTAATTAAACCGAGGGGGATCTTTGCACCCCTCTTATAGGAAGAGGGGCTTAGAGATTAGGAGGGGGAATCGCTCTCGTTAACCCTCTTATAAGAAGAGGGGACCTAAAAGTAACAGGAGGTTGCGCTTTTGCGCACGGGGCGAGGATGGGAACCTCAACACATTGCACTGTCCCAAAGTCGGTGGGGTTGTCCTGTAGTGCTGGGCAATCCCATCTGTGGAGGTGGAGTTGATCCCTTAGAGGGCTGACTAACCGTCGAGGTGCCCTGATGTGTTCCGGGGCACCTCACCAAGGGCAGCACTAATGGCACTCGCGGTGGTTTTTGTGGTTATTCGGCACTAACATGTGCCACGAGTCCTACACACCACTGGACCCCATCCAGGGCCGGTGAAGGCGCGTAAATGCGTTTCCCCGCGTCAAAAAAAAAAAGGAAGGATAGTACATCCAACATAATTAAATTGATTAAGAATAAACAAAATTTTGCACTTGCCTAAAAATAAAAAGAAAAGAAGAGATTATAAAAGTTATTTTCTTTTCAAAATCTTGTAGCCATGAGGATGCAGAAATCTAAAGATAAATTTTGCAAAAATTAATTTTCTACTCTTTCAATGGACTTGCGTAAACAGAGCCGAAGGCGAAAGTAGTGTGATGTTCCAAAATTCTAATGTCACTGAATGAATGTTCACATCCTGGTGGACGGGTAAAACAGGTTTTGTGTAGGGGGTTCTCCAGTTCTCGGTTCTCGCCTCATGGCCTCCAGGCTCTTATGCAAAAATGTATTCTCCAGCGACATAAAGCTATTTGTTCGTTATATATTATTATTTGTTCGTTAAAGCTTTTATGTCGCTTTTTTGCGATCAGTGCAGGGTTTCCGAAATCCCTAATGGAAAACCTGATAAAACCTCACGGAAACCCTTCGCCACTTTAGGGGGAATGAAGTGACCCCGGATGTATTGGATCGTAACAGCGCCCGGCAACACGGAATTCGTCTATAGTAAAACTGTTTGTTGCAGTGTTTAGATTACTTGAAAGTCAACGACTATCACAGCGGTTTCGTAGTAATCTGCGACGTGACAGATACTCACATGCAGCATCTGATCACACACACCAACTTCCTTGAGATGGGACATTGTGTGCTGACGTGCCTGGTATGTTTTTCTATTTATATTCATTTAAGCTTACAAGCTACCTTAGCCACTTGATGTCGTCGACGTTTCGGTTTTTAATTGTGATTAATGGTTAATGACCCATTGGAGGGGAGGAAGAAAGGGCAACGCATGACATTAATACGAATTTCATGGGTGTCGGTAGTCCTCAAAACGCCCTTGACCCCTTCATCTCGTTTGTCCCCTTATGCTGATAAAAACAATAGTCTATACTTAAAGTTGGTGAAAGTTACGTACCTGTACGAAATTTCATTAAAGACGCGCAAGGAGTTTCCCACATTTGCCCAGACAAATATTCCTATATATCGCAAAATAAAACGGATTTAAGTGATATTTGGCCCAGACTACTATCGGGAATAATATAAAATATATCCCGAAAAAACATTGAACAACCGACACTTGCTACGGTGTCTACTCTCGACTAGTACTAGTCTAGCACTACTAGACTGTCGCGTGAAAAATTAAGAAAAGAATGAAGATAGAGATGAAAGAGTAAAGAAAATGAGACACGATGAAAGTAACATATACACATTTTTGGAACGCTTACGGGGCGAGAATAACAAGATTTCACGCGATTACACCGTCGAAGGCCATTCACACAGTTTTGTCGGTCGTCAGAAAGATTTTGTCCAAGAAGATCATGGACCGCGTTGTGGTGAATAGAAACGTCGATGAGCTCCTGGAATATTACTCCAAGGATGTTTTGCCTAAAGATTTTAATGGTGATGATAAAACGATCCTCGAATTACAAGGTATGACTCATTACATTGTCATTTGAATTTGTTTTCTTACTATTTGAGCATCGCGGCTATACCCCCGTACACATCGTCCTGCCATAAATATTCTAACAAAGAAAAATAATGTTTTTAATTGCAAATAACATGTATTTTAATTTAACACACAGATGTAAAACAATTAAAAACATAAAAACCTTATGAGAAGCAATCTCCATTGGCTGCAAAACAGTCCACTAGACGTTGCGGCTAGTTATCAATTGAAGCACGCACTCTTTCTCTACGCTCACGGGGAAATACTTCCCTGCCTATCGTATGGAATGTTTTAGAAACTAGAACAAGCTGTACTCTCTAAAATTAATCATAAATCATAATCCAACCGATTAAGATCGGGACTATTCAGCTCTGATCGAGTCCAGAACGTTCGTTTTAACCAAGATTGGGTGTATCGAGGCTTGTGATTTGGTCCTGAGTCTCGCTGGAAGGACCATACTTGGTTATTGAACGTGGTGTTACTAAAGGGCTTAACTACCTTCTCATGAATGGTGTCTTCATACATTTGATATGTTGATACCTTTTTCGCGAAAATATGACTCAGTCACTCTTTTATAACTAACACCCCTCCAAGCCATCACTAAAGTCGGATAATGCCCACGTTGCACTCTGTCGAATAATTACGAAGCGTCCTTAGAGCTTTCAGCATAAATACGGTCATTTTGCTTGATAAAATGCTGCTCATTTTTAGAAATGTTCTCATCCGTAAACGAAATTTTTCTGTGACCTCCCTTTGCTTCAGTAGTCGCTTCGGTTTTACCACCCTATTCATCTTTTATTTACCAATTAAGAAATGAACAGCGCGTCTCTTATAGACTGCAAATTCTAAGTCACCTCTTAAAATACACGATATGGTTCTAGGTGCTATCTTCATTTCCCGAGATAAGGTCTTTTGATTTCGGGAAGGTTTTCTTCGATTCCTTTCTCTTGGACGGCCTTGGATCCTTCTCTGTCACAAACAGAGGAACTCTCATTGTACCGGTACACAAACATTTGACTAATGCCAAGTGTATGGAGAGTTTTAAAAATTGCATTTGGCTCTACCTACTTTATGTAGTCCAATCACAGCGATTCTGTTTTCTTTATCACCCTACTCCATTTTAATATCGCAAAATATTGTACAATGTATTGGCGCTAAAGTGAGAGAACACAATGAACAATCGTACAAAAGTAACAGAGTTCAAATTCAAATGTAATATTTTTTAGTTTTCGTTGTAACAGTATTTATGGCCAGACTAAGTACTTTGGAAGACATCACTACATACAAACAATTAACCCCAAAAATACACATTTTGAATGAAGTTTGAATTTCGCTTAATCCGTTCTGAGTGAGCACCCACGTCCTAAAAAGAACCTCCTCGCACTTATAGAGTACGTAGCGTGCGATTTGTAAAAAATGATTTATAGATTATCTATTTTATTGAATTTCAGATGATCTTCTGAAGAAAATAAGGCAAGACGAACACATAAAGCATATGAAAGTAATGAGCAAAGTTAAAATAGACGAATCTTTGTGTTCTGTAAGTATATTCAATGACGATGGTACTCCAGGCGCATTTAGATGTTTAAACATAGATTGAAAACATGCCAAGTGGATCCAATTAACTTGTGCTAGAGCAAGAACTTTAGTTATGACTAGTCCTAAATGTATATATAAATTATTCTTTCCTAAGATTATTATGTATAATTACGGGTACTTTATCGATTTCGTTTTTACTAATTGAATTCGCGTTGGATATAAATTATCATTTAATGATCTAAGAAATTGTTAGTAATGCAATTATCAATTGTTAACACTAACTTATGTCAGTAACTTCAGTTAGTGTTGTCATAACATCTACTGTATGCGTGCTGTTTCCAGAAAATATTATGTACATTATATAAATTGAAGTATGTAGTTTTATTATCTTGAATAAATAATTAAATTCCCACAATTATTTAATTTAACTTTACATTTACGGTCGATTTCAATTTATTACGTAAGGTTTTTTTGTACTTAAAATATAATTATCATCGTCGTCATCATCAGCCCTTATCGGTCCACTGCTGGACACAGCCTCTCTCAATGAACGCCAGGACGACCGATCTCCTGCTACTCGTATCCATCCCGGACCGGTTACTGCACGGAGATTGGCTTCCCACCTAGTGAACGTTCGACCAACACTTCGTTTTCTTATACGCGGCCTCCACACCAGAACCTTACTGGCCCATCTGCCATCTGTTCTTCTGAGTGTGTGACCAGCCCATTGCCACTTCGACGAGCCTATTCGTCGCGTGATATCGAATACATAAAACCACCCAATCCGCTTGCTCAACGTGGCAATTATGAGCATTAATCTCAAATGGACGAGAACATTAAAATATAATACAGAATATTAATTTTAAATATATGACGGCGCATTGGTGGTGCTATCGTTCGAATTACGTCGGAACTTGCTTTGACAGCTGTCAGATCTAGCGCCATATTGATGGTCGGCCATGTTGGCGTCATTCACTTTGAAACCGACAACGAGCGCGCCACGAACTCGACGAATCGCTTTTGTTCCGTATAATCTCACGATATTTATTGTTATAGAGTTGATTATTGAGACTGTCTTAAATAGATTTGTAAATGTGTTAATAAAATTATTTGCAGAAGTAAACTGATTTTAGAAACAATATTGAATGTTTATCTTGTTCTCTGATCATACCCACGAATCATTAAACCATTGCCACAGTCTTAGCCACAGGCTTACGAGCTGTAGCCCCTGGCCCCACTAGTCTTAGGCCGCATGTGCCAGTGAACAATGCAAAAATAAAATTTTCATATAGTAGGGGCCCCTCTGAACTCTAGGCACCGCTCTCCATCGATTCGGTGCTGCCTGTGGCTCAGCTGGCCAAGATGTGGGGTGGCCCTAAGACCATAAAGAGAGGCTTTACTGTGTCATGTTGATTTTATTGCGTATGTGGTTTTATTGCGGCTACCCACCTTCGCAGTATATTTGCTTGATAAACAATCCGCCCTTCGAGTGGCCCACCCAGATGATGGGTCTCTCGCCCACGCCCAGGCCCAGCAGCTGGGACATCATCTGCTTCGCACGCTCGTGTAGCTGCAGCCTAAAAACGAATTATAATAAATTTATTAATACGGCAATGATGTACGTCAGCCTTTCAGTCTAGCACGCTGACATACTGCACAAACCAGGAGGTAGCTCTCGGTCACATGACACCGCAAGTAACACAAGGTATACAGTCGCACCTACTTGTTAAATAAACACGAACGTAAGTTAACAATAACTTCGACCGCAGCGAGGCGGAGCGATTCCTAATGAGCGGTGAAGCGGAGACTTAAAAAAATAACAGATAATATCTACTGTTATATATTTAATGCGTATGCGCTTACGATCATAAACATCCGCAGAACCAGGTATAATGGCAATGCGTTGGTCCCTTTCTTTCCAATCCATACAATAGTCATTTGCAGACTAAAAAAAAATCTCACGTTAGTATAGCCTTCGTTTCATGACGGTGTTATGTAAAGGATAGGTATTTCCCCGGTCGCGTCTACTCTGTGTATCAGCTATACACAAACAATAGTGCCTCTCACCGTACGTACATATATATTTAACTAACATAACCAGCGGTTTCTCCCGCGTAACACCTTTTTAATCGTAGCGTCATAGTATAGTAGGCGTCCATAAGACAAAAATATTTTTTCAATTCAGGCAAGTTTCTGAGATTAGCGCGTTCAAACAAACAAACTCGCTGGCTTCGGACTGTTATTAGAATTTGTAAATATCCTTACTTTTTCGGCCAACCTGGGATTTGAACCTGGGAGGTTCTATGATAGAACATGCTGACGACTAAGTTGCGAAGCAGTAGATAAGTTGCACAAAAGTGCGAGTTACCTCTTGTTTTGCTTCACCCACAGGGGCCGCCACAGGTGCGGGTCGCTTGTATAGTTTATGGAGATCACTCTCGCCCCGGGATGATCCAGCCTGATCCAATCTCGGGGCCAGCACGGCGAGTAGCAGTCGTCACAAATGCAACCGCACCCAACTTCACACTTGAGCTTTCTATGGCTCTTCACTTCGTAGGAGTTCTCAATGCGGCTAAGTTCACTATATTCGATATTCGAATTATTCCTACATTGACAGTCGTATTTTTCGCCGCACTTCACTTCACACATATACTGTTCGCACGTCACTTCATTGTCAACCTTCTTTACATTGTCGCCCACGAACAAATCTCTGACGAACTTCGCTTGGGTTTCGTAGTTGCCGACTATTTCCACCTGATCCAGCAGAGTGTTGTTATAAAACTTCTCTGTAATAAATATGTTATCGTCGGGTATAATTTTTCTAATATTCCTATATATATTCTCCCCGACTTCTCTCACCATTTCCTCGTCTTGGTCGCTTCGTTCTATATTCTCTATTGTTTCCTCGCATACACTTTTGTCATCTATGCACGTACACGATGGTGTGCTGTGGGGTCTCCGTATTGGTACTTTTAAGGGATCTATTTTATATCGGGACCTCCATTCGCCTTGTCGCCACGTATTTCCAAGGGATCCTGGAATTAGGTAATTAACTTGTAACATCAACGTTATCAACATTTATTTGTCCCTAATAACAAATGAACACATGTTCATGCCAGCTCCCCAGGGGGGCTGGTAGAAAGGACGGAGTGCCACACATCACGATCCTTACATACCTGCCTTGCCAACTGTGTGTGTGCAAGCCGCTGTCCGCTATCACGAGCGGCGCATTATCACCACCGAGTCCAACTGACTCACATGCAAACATTATTGAAATACTTTGAACTAGAACTAGTAACTGACGGTTTCACGACAATGGCACATCAGAGGTGAGGAGGAAATGACGGACAATGCTAAAAAAACGCAAACAATCAAATGGAGCCTCTGGTCGACTACCGACGCCCATAGTCATTCAGTAGCGTTGCCCTTGTTTTTCGTCAAGTGCACAAAGAATGAGCGTAGTTCCCGCTTTATGGCGGCCCAATTCTACTGCTGTGCAGCATGGCACAACCTCTGACAGGCGACCTCGTGAATTTTTAGCAATATCCTCTTTATTACCTTTCATAAATCTTATCTTAATCTTTCAGTAGCAAAAATGTTATAGGAGAGTTGGCAAGAAGAGAGTAATGAATGTGGTCATTACCAACTCCTCTTATAAACTCCGGTTGCAAATACTCTCGGCACTACCTTTTCAGTGTACTCGATCAATCTGATCCTGGTATGTCAGTATGGTCTTCCCCGGGACCTATATTCCTCCACATTTGCATTGTACATCTGTTTTGTTCCTAATTATAATAATTTTGCTCCTGAAAGGTATAATAACATTCCCGTTAGGTTTAGAGGGAACACGTACTGTACCGAAATATATTATTGATTCAATTGTTCAGATTAAAAATTGTGTTGCTGCGGGATCCATCAAAACCATAGAGCTCATCAGAACTTCACAATGGACGAATGCAATGAGAACTTGGAAGGATATTGCCAAAAAATTCACGAGGTCGCTAGTCAGATGTAGTCCCATGCTGCACAGCAGTAGAATTGGGCCGGCACGACCGGCGAGGTACCTCTCGCTCACATGGTACCGCCATAAAGCGGGAACTACGCTGATTCCTGGTTCACTGGGCGAAAAACAAGGGCAACGCTACTGAATGACTACGGGCGTCGGTAGTCGACCAGAGGCTCCGTTTGATTGTTTGCGTTTTTTTACGTATCGGAGGAGCATTGTCCGTCATTTCCTCCTCACCTCTGATGTGCCATTGTCGTGAAACCGTCAGTTACTAGTTCTAGTTCAAAGTATTTCAATAATGTTTGCATGTGAGTCAGTTGGACTCGGTGGTGATAAGGCGCCGCTCGTGATAGCGGACAGCGGCTTGCAACATCCATTGTTCGGACACAATACACAATGTGCACGTATACATGCATTACACACGCGGACACCAGGTCAGCCCGGCGCCGATAGCTGTGTAGTGACACGATAATTGTATTATTTAATTCAATTACAATTATATTAACAAGTTTTGGGAATACTTATTTTTACTTTTAAGACTACTTTAACACAGAGAGTATACTATAAAAAATCTGTTGCACTAGCATCAGCCCGCAGTTTTGCCCGCTAACTCCGGCCATATTGTTCGTCATGGTATTTAGCATGCAGTGTACGTACTATATCAAAGGAATAAATATTCATATGAATGTGTGCGTATGTATTACGTAATTATAACCGATAACAGTGCTCGAGAGAGCGAGATAGGACAGCCTGGAAGAGGCGGACGTCGGTGAAAGGCGGCGGTGGCCAGCGAGCCGATATTACTTATTTATATCTATGTATACATACAAAGAGGCCGATGTCCAGCTGTGGACCGATAAGGGCTGATAATGGTGATGATGGTGATGATACATAATGTCATAATTTGTACATATTTATATGTATATGTATAGCTAGGTGTCCCGGCAAAAGGTGTATTGCCTGATTAGGTGGACAGGACTTATCACTTATTACAGAATATGTTTATAAAATTTTGTGAAAATCGGCAAAGCCGTTTCGGAGGAGTAATGTAACTAACATTGTGGCAAGAGAATCTTATATGTAAGATGATGAGAGTATATTACATAGCCTATAATATTCCTTGACAGATGGACTATTCGACACGAGAAGAATTTTTCAGCTCGGGCCAGCAGTTCCTGTTAAAGCAACCAAACAACCAAACACTTCAGCTTTATGCTACTCGTGTTAGTGTAGACAGGTACAAAGACGTTCACTGCTTCCTGTTTGTTTCAATCTGGACAGGAAGTGTTCTCTCACCACGTAGAAACGTAGTGTCTATGTATGTACGTATGTAGACTGAAATCAGTTTGTAGCCGTCCGCTGTCGAACGTAGGCCTCCCACATAGAGCGCGAGTGCCATCGTCCCGATCCTGGGCAGCCGGCATCCATCCGTATCCCGGCACTTTTCTTAGGTCGTCACTCCACCGACCTAACGCTTGCATTTTTTTTCTCCAGAAGGAGGTATTACTGGTAACGCTATTGCGCCCACCTCTATAGTTCATCGGACTAGCGAAGAGTTTGGTGTCTTTCAGTTTCGGGAGACGATATGGAGACAGACCCTCGTCTTCTCTCGCAGATGGGATGAGATGTACCGGGTCGCTTTTGGGCGTACCTATAGTGATTTTATTTGGGACACCGCGCGCACGTTTATGATGCGGTAACGTGGTTAAGGACAATTGATGTCGCTTATTGTTTGGCTTGTATCTTGTCTTATTATTTGGCCACTCTGACGCCGCCCGTCAGGTTTGATTCGTGCTCGAAATCAGCAAAAGCCGAGATCAAGATTTAATTTGTTATTAGAGCTCACCTAAATATTCATATTTATTATAGGATAATCTAGGCTCTCATCATACGGATATGAACCTCGGTTCTTATTCGTAAGCGTCATGTCATTCCGTCAGACATCTGTTATAACTGTCTTACTATATGTGAGGTTCCAACGCCTCGACTGGTTCGAGGCGATGTACATTGGATTGGTTCTGGCAGGAAAAATGCATTTACGCACCATCCAGCCGACCCAGGAGGGCCTGAAGGATGTGTTGGGCTCCGATCGTGAAGCGTTAGCTACTACCGACTAAAAACTACGCTTGCCCAGATGCGGTCTCCACTCTGTTACGTGTCGGCTTTATTGGCCATCTCTATGTCTGCAGACATGGCCGGCCCACTTCTACTTCAGTGTGCTGATTCCGCGTTCAATATCGGGAACTCTCGTTCTCTGGCGAATGACCTCATTGATTCTATCAGCCAGAGAAACCCTGAGCCTCGCGCGTTGAGTGACGTTGAATTTGTGGACCAGTCCCACAGTGAGTGTCCACGTTTCGGCTCATATTTGTAATTTGGAAATTGCTTACTGCCTGTAGACTGTACTGCTGGATATATCAACAGGATTTTTTTAACCTACTTAAATTATTTTGTTTCGCAATTGTGTTATTTTTTTGAAGATAATAAAATATTTAAATATTTTACGAACAATAGCCAAATGCGGATGTTTTTAAAATGTATCATTGTGTCCACATTTCCTTATTAAGACCTAATACATAGCGTAAGTAATTGTACGCGAATGTGTATTTAACTGAATGAGTGTGTAATAACCTGATAGCAATTAAACGAAACCTGTTTCGACATATTAACTACCCCCAATTTTAGAAATCTTAACGAAACGAAATTAATTTTTGATTAAATTAAATTAAGATAATTGTTCATGCAGTGTAAGGACGTTTGTCCTCTCTACTTTGTTAAGCACGTCCATTACCATACCAGGCCCCGGTTTAGTCAGCTGTTCATACTTGTCACATTGAAGGTCATCTTCGTGTGTGTAAAACTCCTCTTAACTCTCCCTTAAACCACCAGGCAGACGAACTGAACGCAGAACGCCACCACGATACTATACAGATATAAGGAGGACCTCAGGTTGCGGCCAATAATTTCCGCGGGGTCTTAGAGGGTACACAGTTCATCCGCCAGTCCCACATGCCCATCGAATCCCACTCAGCACCGGTGGCAATAAATTCACTTGGCCTCAAAATATCTTACCGTAGAGTCCGTGTACAAAGATGACGTCCATGGTGTGGTGTGAGGGCTGGTGCAGCACCTCGCAGTCCACCAGCGGCTCGGGGTGCAGGTGCTCCGAGCTGGCCGGCCGCTTGCTCCGCGTCGCGGGGAACACTGGAAACATTACACGACTGGTGAGACTCTAAGGTACTAAACTGTAATGCACTCCTTCTACAGGATGACGATGGAACTAGGACTGGTATCCGGGACATCACGTGATGGAACATGTTTATACGCGGTTCGTTAAATAAAATAATCTTTAATGACGGACCTTTGATTCTCTCTCAGTCATATACTATTGCTGTCTCCGTCTGATTTGCCAACATGTAGCCGGTACTCGTAACAAAATAATCATCAATTCTATTATCTAAGTATTATTATATATTTTAGAAGAAGGTGGTGCCATGCTGCATATGCCACGGAATTGGGCCGGCACGACCGGGAAAGTACCTCTCGCTCACTTGATACAGGCGTAAAGTGACTCCATTGGGGCCGTATGATAGACCACATAAAACCAGGACTGTGGTTATCTATAAAAGTAACCATAGATAATTAACTGAGTGGTTTCCTTTGTAAGAGTTGTTACACTGTTGTGCATTTTTCCTTGGTAATAACGTCTGAAAGTTAATATAAAAACTATTGTCATTGTTGTTGTGTATGTGTTATTATCTGATAGAGGTGTACGTTATGTGTTATAGGTTGGTTGAGTGTATATATATTTTTTTGTTTGTCAATTAAATTAATGTTTGAAAAAATGTATGATAGGGTAATTCAAATTCTTCAATAAAGTTTTTCTATTCTATTCTACTCCAACAATCATTCGAATGTCCACGGGCGTCGGTAGTCCACTCTCCGTTATAAATAAAATTTCCAACACACCGGCCACCATTTGCATCGATATGTTAACAAAGAAAAAAAATCAAACGGTTAACACAAACGTACGCGGGTCAGTGCGAGCACATGTTCGCCATTTGTAATACTGAATTTCGTTATTGAAGCCGCTAGTACCACTAGACCGCGAGTGGTCAGCCTGGAAAGGCTTCTCATGTCAATTGGCACGAATCGGCAATTAAATAACTGCGTTCGTGTTGACACTTGCACTCAATTACGCCGAAGATCTTCGATTGTTTTCTTTTGTTTTCTGAGGGGCCTGCCATTTTGGCGATGCTATTGTATTTACAGATAACATCTTCTCTTCATCGGACTAGCGAAGACTTTCGTGTCTTCTACTTTAGGGACATGAAGGGCGGGATGCATACAGCTAACGTGTTCCGATCGCGTGAGAAAAGCTATTGGAGTATATATAAGTGCTTACGAGAAGTATCTAGTTCTATCTGCATTGCAGCTGAATGAAGCCAGTAGGACCGAGTAGGTAGGTACCTCTCGCTCACATGATACCGGCGTAAAGTTAAGGGCTCCGTAGTAGCAAACCAAAAGATCGCTTAACATGACAAACAGTACCTATAATCTCTTAGTAGAAAGAAACTATGAGGGTACATTTTTTGTCATACGGAACCGTAAAAAAGTTAGTGTTATCATCATCATCATCACCGTCAGTCCACAGCTGAACATAGCCTTGCCCATAGTACTAAGGCACTAACTGTTTTAGGGCATTGCAGCCAAATTGGACTGGCGCGATCCCTCGTGTATGGCATAGAGCACTACAAGGGACATACACTCGAAAAGCGTTACCCTCCTTTCGATATTCCATATGTGTAAGTAATTATATGTAAGTGTTAACGTAGATCTCTATAAACGTAGTCTGTGCCCTGCTACAGTCTGAACATATTCTATATAAGTATGAACGTAGATGTCTGTTCCCTGCCACAGTCTGAACATATTCTATATAAGTATGAACGTAGATGTCTGTGCCCTGCTACAGTCTGAACATATTCTGTGTAAGTATAAAAGTAGATATCTGTGCCCTGCTACAGTCTGAACATATCCTATATAAGTATGAACGTAGATGTCTGTGCCCTGCCACAGTCTGAACATATTCTATATAAGTATGAACGTAGATGTCTGTGCCCTGCTACAGTCTGAACATATTCTGTGTAAGTATAAAAGTAGATGTCTGTGCCCTGCTACAGTCTGAACATATTCTATATAAGTATGAACGTAGATGTCTGTTCCCTGCTACAGTCGGAACATATTGTATGTTGTATGAACGTCGATGTTTGTGCCCTGCTACAGTCGAAACTGCTTGGCTGATTTTGAAGCACGAGTTGTATTAGATTCGTTTAGACTCGTTTTCGGGTACATTAAAATATGTGATAGGCTGCTTAGTTTAGCAGGGTTTTTAGGTTTTGTATCCAACCAGTGGAACCCCTTGTAGTTACTCATGTCCGTCTGTCGTTCGTATGTCACAGATGTTTTACTCGGAGATGATGAGTACTGTATGTTTCAAATTTGGAAAGTGACACAAGTACTAGTAAGGATTTTGAAAAATATATTTTTTAAAGTGGAACAAGAATTTGAGGGGGCCTAGCCGTCTAGAACTTTTGAGAGAGCATATCATAGAACAGACATTGTTGTTTCTACTAATATCTTGAGAAATATTTACTTCTGAAGTGGTAAAAATTATGACTCTCTGATTTTTTAACCACTGTGAGGTCAATTACTAAAAAAATATTGGCATTATATAATTCAATAAAAACTTTAAACGAAAATCGGTTTTTAACAAAATTTAACTCCTAACTGACCCGCAGTTAGGAGGTTTTTTTTGTTTGCAGGTGCATTCTCTTTATAGGCGAGACCAACTCGTTCTTGGGCGGTTTTTAATTTTGCACAAATGGCAAATGAAGCAATTAAGAGATGATGCGCAGCACTCACCTGGGACTGGGGGTAGGGGAGCGGTCACCAGCCGGTGCAGCAGCAGCGTGGCGGACGTCCAGAACGAGGACAGGAACCAGCGCCTGGAACGATATCCAGGATACAAATCCGTCCCAAGATACCTTTGCAGGAACCGCATTGTAGCCTAATGGCTATGATAATTGGCACGGTAGTACGGGAGGTATCCCTCGTTCAGATCGGCGTGAAGTAGATATTCGCGATTCTATGTGTGGCCCAATGAGCAGGATAAGGTGAAAGATGGGATTTCTATGTATTCAACAAATACCTCTAACGTATATAATTATCGATTAGAGGGCTGATGCCTTTATGATGAAGAATATGGTCCCGTACATAATTCCGCTCCGATCCTGTCGGACGGCAACCCATCGGAATGGATAATTGAATGAACAGAGAGTTAACATGTGTCTATATTTAGTGAGCTCTATAACACGACCTGCGCATTTGGCTAGTAGGAGTTTAGAATAAGGATCAATCCTGCTATTTCTACCAGTCTGTACATATTATAAAAAGAAGTCCCCAAAATTGTCAGTCTGTATGTGATCGAGATCTCAAAATACTCGCAACGCATTTTCATCCATAGGTAGAGCGATTTCCGGGGAAGGTTTTAGTATATAATTTTCTATGCCCCGTCCAGTGTTCGATTTATTTAATTTACGAAGGGCGCTCCGGCGAGGCAGATCGCTACTGGCTAAATGTGTCTGTAGTCTGTAGTTTTGAATTTTTAATTTAGCACAGATATATAGCCTGGTATATCATAAAACACTTATCTCGAATAAACTGAATGGTTCCCTTAGGATATATGTAACGCGAGTGAATCCGCGGATCTGAGCCCGTATATTACATTGACAGAAGTCCACGTTGAAGTGATATCAGCCCGTTCAGTTCCGCAGACCTATTTATAGCAAACCGGCGCAAGTGGACAATTGGACGCTTGATACGTTTCTGCCTACAAGAATGTCTGCTGCGGTTTGACACACACACATTACTTACACACTTACAAACAATGTAAAGAGATAAGACTTCAATGAGACATGAAACTACTTAAAAGATTGTTGAGATTGTAAGTTAAACTTGGGTGTCTTTAGACTTTGGCCATGGGTAATAATGTTATTATTTATTATTATTTGTGTATTTGCTTACGTCTCAAATGGAATACATCTACGGGTAGGTAGGAACGGGATGAGAAATATATCTCTGGTGGTTAAAATTAACACCGCCTTCCCTAACGAACTCCTGGGCATTAGATATACCCAACAATGTCAAGTATCTACTCCCGACGTCAGAGTCACTGACTACCGAGATGAGTGTTCCTAGTATCTACTCCAGACGTCAGAGTCCTACCGAGACTGTGTGGTTCTAGTGTGCACAAGTCCGACAAAACTATCTCTATTATGGCTCAGTTGCGATAGGACCAGAGGGGATTTGTAGACGTTAAATAAAATGGCTACCTATTCACATACAGTAAAATATATTTTAAGCTGCAGACTTTCTTTTGTTCAATTTAGTGTTATGTTTAAAAGTCGACATTATACAAATTTAACGATATATATAGATGCTCGTGTAGCACTGAACTCAATAAAACACGATGTCTATTACCTATTGTTCAAACGCACTTGACCTCATTGTAAATTCTACCTCCGTATGAAAAACAATTACAAAAAAAATGGAAATTATTGATAAGTTAGCTACTCAAAATACTGATACGAATGACCGATACATTTTTTTTTCAGCCAGTTGTATGTCATCTCAGTCCATCCGTTACCATGGTTGCTGTTAACCTTCTCATACTACGGGCTGGTTAAATAAATAAACAAACATATAAATAAAAATAAAAAAAATCCGTAAAAGTAGTTTTATTGAAATCAATTTCTTTGTCTTAACTGTGGACGTGTGCTGCTCGTAGTCGGCGTGAACGTTTTGTACTCTCGGGACACTTCCACACATAAAAAAATGTCTAAATTTTGATTAAAGCAGAGACAATGTCAGGTAAGGCGGTAGCTGACGAAGTACTTTCGGCTTGATAGCCGAAATTGATGGAATGATTTCTAGTAGCTTTGCGATGCCTGTCGTGAGCAATGGGGATCGGTTGACCGGTCTTGGCTGTTGAATTGCGAGCTGGTCCGTCATTGGTATATACATCTGCAGAACTGGTCCCCCAGAGCACCGTCATCTTCCTACGAGTGACCTACCGGGACGCCCAGACCCAACCAATCAGTTGCCGACGGCATCCACCGGCCGATCGCAGACATGTCCATCAACGCAAAATTTACCACTTTCAACGTCTCAAAATCCATAATGCACTGTGTGTGTACTCTGTGCAAGCAGTGCAAGGACCATAGATATCCAGATCTCTATGGTTATATCCGTGCACGTCTTGATATATCGAGTCGTTTGTGCGGCGATGTGCACCATCCGATAATTGAATAAATTTATGAATCCATTGCGCCAAAAGCTACCACAAATTTCACATAAAGATACAAGTATCTTAAAACTATCGAATTCTAAAATAGCAGAAACACATAAGAAGAAGGTAGTGCCATGCTGAACTACAGCCATATTGGGCCGGCACTACATGATAGGTATCTAGGACTCTCGCTCACATGACATCGCCGTAGAGTGACAGGTATGCTGTCGCATTTCGTGCGGTTTGTGAGAAGCCGGTGGCCCATCGGAGGGAGGAGGAAAGGAGTGCAACGCAACAATAATGCGCATGTCTGTGAGCAACGTAGCCGTCCAAAGGCCTCCATTGCTCCTTTGCCATAAAAGAAAATTACAAAACTCTAAACTGGCATAAATAATATGTAAGTTAATTAATAGTTAATTAATTAGTAGACTTAATTTGTGAAAATGCTCTTTATATTATTATTGATCAAATGAAACCATTTATTTGCTCAAACATGTTTACCTTCAGATAGCGGTGAACAATGTTTCGCTATACTCGTAATGGGATATGCTGTAGCGATTACACCGAGGAATCCGTTAAATATTATTAAATTATTACAGTAATATTAAAGTAAACGATTATAAGCCAAATTATTTTTGTTTATTCTGTGTCTTTCCTAATAATAATAATGGCTAATCGTTGGCCCGCCACAGAATAAAACGGCCGTTTTTGAAAACGCAGTTTTATTTTGTGCCGGGCCAACGATTAGCCTTAATGAGATGCGGCGATGTGGGCAATCCGGCTCCAACTGGTAGGAATTAGTAATATTTTAATGATACTGACAGTCAATGATGATCACTTATTTCTACTTTTTTATTAGCATAAGGGAGCAAACGGCTAAACTGTACCTTTTTATGACTACCCACGCCCATAGACATTCTTGTGTGTGTGTGTGTGATGTGTATATATGTGTGTATGTGTGTGTGTGTGTGTGTGTGTGTGATGTGTATATGTGTGTGTGATGTGTATATGTGTGTGTGTGTGTGTGTGTGTGTGTGATGTGTATATGTGTGTGTTCTTAATTTATTTAACAATATTTGTAGTAGTTCACAAAATTATTTGATGTGCTATTTACTCAATACTATGAGCGCTTCGCTATAAAACACCTTTTTTGTTCACGCGGGGAAAGGCATTTACGCGCCTTCACCGGTCCCTGTCCAGTGGAGTGTGGGGCTCGCGGCACCGAGTAGTATAGTGCCGAATACCCACAAAAATCGCCGCGAGTGCCATCAGTGCCGCCCTTGCTGAGGTGCCCCGGAACAACAAATCATCAGGGCACTTCGGGGTGAGGTTCACATCCACGCCCCTTGCCCCGTGCTCAAAAACGCCTCCTCCTGTTGCTCTTTCGCCCCCCCCCCTATTATAAGAGGAGTGCAAAGAGCAGCCTGCTTTTTAGCCCCCTCTTCTTATAAATGGGGTGCAAAGACCATCCCCCTAGGTACAATTGGCTTCGCCTTGGTTCACCCCATGCTACTGAGCCCCACCGCCACGACAAGGCTGGAACCATGGTGGGGACTATAAAAACACCTGCAACAAACATCTGAAACCTTGTTACTGTCAATAAACATATCTTTAAGACTTGGCTTGTCTGAAAGAAATTACTTTAAAGTAATAAGACCGCCATTGTGAGCATTTATATTTTATTTTGTATTGTAGTTTATACTTCAATTGTATTCATTCATTCATATGCAATACTTATAAAATGAACACCTGCATTTGTGTTATAGACACGTCTGCTACTGTGTAATAATAAACACCTGCATCAGGGTTACAGGAAATACCTGCAACAATGTTATAACAATAGCAACATTTGCAACGTTGCACATAAATACGTTCCACAGTGTAAGAAGGAACACCTGCAACAGTGTTTCATTCAACAAACAGCTGCAACAATGTAAGAAGAAACACATTTCTTTTTACAAATTATAATTAACACCAGCAACCGTGCAACAAATACATCACTAACAAAACAACAAACACCAGTAACAGTGTAAAGCTAAACACTTTATTTTGCAATAAACGCTTTGTTTTAAACTTTATGCAATATTCACTACATTACAGAAGGAGGACATTTTAGGCGGAGTTAGTGCCACGCTGTATAAGAGGTAGTAGTGCCATGCATAGTGCAAGACACTACATCCTCTAATGCAACGAAACTGGGCCGGTACGACCGAGGAGGTACCTCTCGCTCACATAATACGGCGTAAAAGTGACATCTTCAGTGTAGAGTACGTAGCAATTTTGTGGATGTTCATGGGCGTTGGTAGTCGTAAAAAGGTTCCAACTGCTCCTTTGCCTCCCTAAAAAATTACATTCAACAAACGCCTGCAACAATGTCACAAGAAACATATTAAGTAGTGCTATACTTAGCACCTGCAACAGTGTAACAAGAAACATCTTAAGTAGTGCTATACTTAGCACCTCCAACAGTGTAACAAGAAACATATTAAGTAGTGATATACTTAGCACCTGCAACAGTGTAACAAGAAACATATTAAGTAGTGCTATACTTAGCACCTCCAACAGTGTAACAAGAAGCATATTAAGTAGTGCTATACTTAGCACCTCCAACAATGTAACAAGAAACATATTAAGTAGTGTTATACTTAGCACCTCCAACAGTGTAACAAGAAGCATATTAAGTAGTGCTATACTTAGCACCCCAACAGTGTAACAAGAAACATATTAAGTAGTGTTATACTTAGCACCTCCAACAGTGTAACAAGCAACATCTTAAGTAGTGCTATACTTAGCACCTCCAACAGTGTAACAAGAAACATATTAAGTAGTGCTATACTTAGCACCTCCAACAGTGTAACAAGAAACATCTTAAGTAGTGTTTTTCTTAGCACCTGCAACTGTGTTACAAGTAACATTGTATCATTCAATATTTACCTGTTACAGTTTAACAAGAAACCCATACAACAGTGGTATAATAATCTCCATCAATAATACAATTACTATATAGCCTATAACTTTCGTGGATAAGTGGGCTACCTAAGAGAAACGATTTGTCATACCGCCCTGATGATCCTGAGATTAGCGCGTTCAAACAAACAAACATCATTCTAGATATAGGAACTACCCTAATAAGTAAGATTTAGTGCCTTCCTGCATTACAGCGGAATTGGATCCGCACGACCTCTCGCTAACTTGATACCGCCGTAAAGTGACATCTACGTGTCGCGTTTTTGTGCGGTTTGTGCGTAAATGGTGGCCCATTGGAGGGAGACGAAATGGAGGGCAACGCATAGGTATAGTAACTATGCTGATGTTCATTGGCGTCGGTAGTCGTAGAACCGCTCCGATTTGTCCCCCATATTATAAAAAGAAAATACCCAAACGGTAAGTTTGTATGTATTTCAATTTGCTCAATTTCTCTATCCCACAACATGTAGGCCATACACTCTCGTGTCACTTGACGGCGCGTAATCACCAAAGCCCATGGTTATGCACAACACCTAATCTTGCCGGGACTTTAGAGATGAGCAAAATATTTTTTTAAGGATCCTTAATGACCACTATTCGTGTTCTGTCTGTCCATGCTTTTGGCTAATGGAGATAGGTTTTTGTTGTAATTTCTATAGGAAACGTGTTAAAACTCTATCTCCAGTAACCAAATGCATGGATGGATAGGATATAAGATACAGTCGATAGTTGTATCGGACCGGATACACCGAGCAGCTGATTCCATAATGAGGCAGTATTTTATTGTGTTTATTTTTCACCTTTATCCTACTATTCCTTTATCTTTTGGGACTGCCTCGTGGTATAGTGGGAAGCATGTTCAACCACGGTCGTGATGTCCTGGGTTCTAGTCCCGAGACGTAAGAAAGTGTTTTTGGGGATCTCTCAATTACTGACAACACTCCGAAGTCAGGATGTCGGCAGTAATACACTCAAGTTATTTAGAGAGCACGTTAAGCCGTCGGTCCTGCGAATGATTCTTCACCGGTCGTGTCGGACTGCCATCCCATCGGAATACGAGATTGAGGGTGCTGGAAATGTACTTCTGCAGTATAATGTCACCTGCGCGTTGGCTAGTCTATACAGAGTTGACCGGCGTGGCCGAAATTCGGCTTTATTGTTTATTGTTATGATTTTTGTTCGTTTTAGTCTCGCTTAGCTTACACGGGTGACCCGCATGGAGGTTTGTTTACCTAGTCTTTTATTTCCACGCTGTTTACGCAACTAAAGAGTTAAGCACAACGTCAGGTACGGCTTCACCGGCCTCGGAAGGCGCTAGCATCACCACTGTGACGTCACGGCCTGATGTAATGGTTTTATAGCCGTAGCGGCCCTGAAGTGAGATTACCGTAACAGTTTTACAACGCAAGTGTTTATATAATGTTTGTTAGCACCGGTTGCTTAACGTACGAAACGCGACAACATAGCTGTACGACCAACGTACAGCTATGTTGTCGCGTTTCCTACGGTCCAACTGCTGGAGGACGCCTACCCGAATAGGTTAAACAGGAATCGGCTGAGTACTGCTAAGAGGGCAAACGAGAATCGGAGCCCTTTTACGTCTACCGACGCGCATAAACATCCGCATCATTACTTGCCCTCTTTCCCTTTTCCCCTCCCCAAATGGATCACCGGCTACTCACAAACCGCACGAACCGTGACACCGGTGATATCACTTTAGAGCAGTATCACGTGAGCGGGAGGTAGCTCCGTGACCGTACCGGCCCAGTTCCGCTGCAGCACAGCGAGGCACTAACTCTCCCTAAGTGTTTACACGTGTCACCTGCCATGAGGTGTTCAGACACGTTTTTTATGGGAGGGCAAACGAGTAATCGAAGCCTTTGGACGCCTCACCTCTCCCCCAATGTGCCAATGTCATGTGGCAAACTAGTTCGATCACCGACCGTACGGTTCCTCTGCACCGGAAACTTAGTGAGCATCTACGCCTATAGATAGCAAAATATCGATTAAATTTAAATTTAAAACAAATTTAATTTTACTTTAAAAAGTTTAAAAAGTTAAATTTAATTTAAAACGTACTAGATTTTGTGTCTATATATGACATATATATGCCTACATAAGTACTAAGTGTATATGTATTCTTAGCTATTTCCATTATTATTAAGTTGCCCTTAATTCTCACGAAATCAATTGGTCGTCCTTAATAGGCAACGAGTAGCAAAATAGGAAGCAAAAATGGTGCTATGATTAACATTTTATACGAGTGTTCTTCAGAGTTTACACCGCGCGACTGAAGTATAACTTGTATAATTATAGTAAACTTAACCGTTTATGAGAGAAAGAGAAAGAAAACTCGTGTTCGCACCTCTGTATCTCTTACACTACTACCACTAACCTATATCTCCTTCCCAACTTCCGTTACGAACATTTTACATGAATAAGTTAGCTTTTCTACGAATACGAGATTCGTAGAAAAGCTAAATTATTCTTGTAAAATGTTGAGAAAAATCATGGGGGTGTTTAACTGGTGTAGAGCCTAACTTCTAACTCTACAAGCCCTAGTTCCTCTTCAACTTCACGCCCGTGTGTGCGTCGGCCCATCTGTCTGTCTGTCTGTCTACCTGTCCTGTCAAGAAGACTTATGGAAAGATTTTTGATTTTGTTGACCTGGTATGGATGAAAGAAAAAATCAAAATGATAGTATTACATTAATATTCGTATGATTTAATTTTCAATTATTAAAACGCCGTGTACATTTTGTCAACGTTTTATAAATGCCATGCAAGTTTTTTTTTCATTTGCCATAACAGTTCATCGGACTTGCGAAGACTGTGTCTACTAGTGTAGGGAGACGAAAGAGAGACATCCCTCCGCAGATGGGAAGAAATGCACCGGGTGCCATGTTGATAGCAAGACCGACTCCCGTTTGACTGCTGTTCTGTTACACCATGCTTCTTGTAGCAGGCAGGTGGCGTCTGGTGATAGTCCAAGCCTAATTAGTGAGTGTTCTAAAATGTTTTTACTTATTAACATTGATTTAGACAAACATCAAGATGCGCAGGCAGCGCCTCAAAACTTCCAGATAAATTATGTGCACATGTCAAATTTTGTACTTTGTAAAAACAACTTAAAATAATGCGCGTAAGGTTTACTTTGCAAAAAAATATGTTTAATGTATACTTAAGTTTCAAATACAATTTAAAAGCGACTTGAAATCATGTGCACTCTGCAAAAAATATTTTTAGTAAGAGGTAGTGCCATGCTGCATTGCAGCGGAATCGGGCTGGCACGTCCGGGGAGGTACCTCTCGCTCATTCGATACCATCATAAAGTGACATCTACGGTGTCGCGTCTCGTGCGGTTTGTGAGTAGCCCGTGGCCCATTGGGGGACGAGAAAAGGAGGGCAACGGATCGGCACTGTAATTAAAGTGATGTTCATGGGCGTCGGTAGTCGTAGAAGGGCTCCGATTTTCTCGTCTGTCCCCCATACTATAAAGCAATATATGTTTGTGTACAAACACGACTCTTTAAAATGACAGTTCAGTATGAAATCGACTATCTTCTATTTTTGAAAATCGATGCTTGTTCACGTAACATTTCTGTCGTCGTAAATAAGTTCTGCGAAGGAGGTTACTAATAGTCATAGTCACAAAATCGGCACCGATTCCTCGTTTGTCCCCCCATACTGTACTACAAAAAGCAAAGTATACATATAATTAATATGTAACAGAATTTGCAACAGCTGCAGTTAGCTAAATCCGGCACTAACAAAAAACCAAAGCGCAGACAGTCTCCTATAGACACTGCAATTCCGTTTTGCTATTGCCCATTGTGCGAGGGATGGAGACCATGGAGCCCGTGGGTAGTGATAAGTTGAATGTTATAATGAAGATGTTTAATACAAGCAAGAAGTAGTGCCACGCTGTACTGTAGCCTTCCGCTCACGGGACCGCTGTAGAGTGATAACTATCACAGCGCGATTTGTGAGTAGCTGGTGGGCCATTGGGGGATGCGGTTAAGGTAGACAACGCATCTGCATGTGCGGATATTAATGGGCGGTGGTAGCCTTTTTTATAGAATAATAGGGGGTAAACACGCAATCGGAGCCTTTTTTACGACTACCGACACCCATGAACATCCACATAAACACTATGCCGATGCGTTGCCCTCCTTTCCCCCTAATGGGCCACTGGCTACTCACAAACCGCGCGAAACGCTCCCCTCCCGGTCGTGCTGGCCCAATTCCGTTGCATAGAAGCATGTAGTATCATGCACTATGCACAGCACTACCTCCTCGCATGCAGCATGGCACTACCTCTTCGTATAATCCATTCGTGGTAGTCGTGAAAAGGCTGCGGGGGCGGCAAATGAACGATCGGTATGAATGGCACTGCTCGCTACAGCGTCGCAACTGTCCTATAGTCACGGTCACGTGGGCTGTCACGTTGTAGTGAGCTCACGGCTGTGTGACGAAATACCACCGCACACGCGAGGGGTCGAGTTCGAGTCCCATCAAGGGCACGCATTTGTTGAATATTTCAAGGCTCCGAGCGTGTCTACTGTTTAATTTAGTATTATTATATGAGACAGTAGACACGCTGACTAGACCTTATGCTGTGGAAGCGCTAGTCCTGTTACTCCAGGATCGACATCCACTGTAAGCCCATTTATGTCATCGCAGGAAGCCCGAGGGAAAAGATAAACCATCTTGGGACCCGCAACGAATTTAATCAGAAGTAAGTAGAAGGGGTAGGACGTAATTACAATGTCTATCCCTAATGAAAGCGGAGACAGTACAAGATTGCGTTGACTTATACGAGCCGAGAGAAGGGAGGGTGCAGCCCGCTGAAGCCCAGCAGCTGAGCACCACGGAGATGCATATTAGTGTTACCGTTATATTGATTACTCATTATACTTGGAATACTACTACGAGTATGAGTGAGATGTTATGTTTATTTGCTGCCAGTAGTATTTATGACAAAGTATTCACCGGATTGCTATGAGTTGCCTGGCGACAAGGTTTGGGGTCGAAAGAGAGACCGGCTCCACTCTCTCCCGTAAATGGGAATGTCGCATTCCGACATAAGAGTATTTGAATATCTAATTTAAGTATTATTATCGTGGCCAGAGGGATTGAGAGGTCTCTCCTCACCCGACTCGAACGTCGGAGGCAGCAGCAGATGTGTCCTGCGTCGGTCAATATCTACAAGGGGATGACATTGTCAAGTCAGTATACTATAAATCTGTGTATATAAGAGCGAAATATCACTCACTCACACACTCACTCACTCACACTCTCACTCACTCACACTCTCACTCACTCACTCTCTCACACTATCGCTTACTCTCTCACTCGCTCTCTCACTCACTCTCTCACTCACACTGTCACTCATTCATCACGAAATCTCGAAAACTACAAGTGCTAGGAGTTTAAAATTCTGTATGGGGATTTCTTATTAGGATGTAGATGCTCAATGATATGGGATTTTGCGATGCTGCTGCTTGCGGGATGGATGGAGCACGCAGTGAAACCGCCGATGATTACTGGTTGTATAATAATATCAAATCAATGTTATACCCAAATTGTGTAAAATAATCTTAATCATATAATGTCCGAAGTGCCAGCGTCTGTATGGATTTGTGGATGTTTGTAGCTCAAGCACGCCCCAGCTACCGAACGAAATTTGATGAAATTTGGCAACGTCGTAGCTTATATATTAGAATAACACATACGCTATTGAAGTTCAAGGCCTGGTCTATAGTATATGCGAACGAAGTCACAGGCAGCTGCTTGTGTACAAAATATAGTGAAGGCGTGATCTTCTCTCTCTTTTTAACAGAGAAACTGTCGGAGAACTTGATCCTCTGCGTTATCTCAAACACCTTAGATACCAGACGCAGTCCGTTGTTGGATGGATTATATTATTAAGGCCGATTATTGTTATGTTATGTTAAAGGCTAATTATATCATGTAGTGGAACAATGAAATTCAACTTTTCCGTGTGATGAGTTTCATAAGTACGTAATGGCTCCTCTTCATTATCACCGACTCCTAACGATTACACCCGAGCACGACTGTGTGCTAATTGTATTACAAGAAAAAACAAGATACACCCTTTCGTACTGAACTGTCATTCTAAAACGTCGTTGATTATGTACAAACAGATTTATTTTCCAAAGTCAAGTTTACTCATATGAATTTGAGTGGATGTTACAAAATAGATTCTATTTGAAACGTGTGCGTATTTAAAACATATTTTTTTGCAATTTTGAAGTGGTAGAACATCCGGTTCTGACTGTGTGCCAGTACTAGCGTAAGCCTGTCATGTGAAATTAATAATTACAATGTTGGCAATATTAATGTTATGTTTGCCGAGCCTTCGATCATTTAACACATGATCTAAGGATCTAAGTCTTCGTCCGTTAAGGCTAGATTTATGTAGAATACAACTTCATTGCAGCAGCAACGTTGGATCGAATTCTGTTTTAGATTAATTTTAGTTTTTTTTTATGTCGTCGTAATGACTACGGGATCACCGCTAAGCGGTAATGTTCTTCAGTTTATTTGAATAAAAAAACCACATATTTTATGCAAATTACATTAAAATCTATTTAGATCGAGAGAAATCGACACACAGTTTACAAATGTGTTACATCATATTTTATATTCATTGTGTTGGGAGTACTTTTTGTGTCGTTTTTTATGCGGTTGTGGTAACATAGCACAATAACGCTGATGTTTATGAGCGTCGCCTATATACATCAGGCTCCGACTACTCAAGCGCCTCTTTGAGATGTGTCACATGTTAGATTCGATTTTATATAATATATGTAGAATGTAGATATTATATAACATATGTAGAATGTAGATATTATAGAAATCTCGATCTGTTAATCGCCTTTTTCTGGTATCTGTATGCAATACATACATATTGATAGATATGTTTGTTGATTTAGCACTAATTAGCAGATGTTCAATTGATTGTGTAGTATGTATTATAGATTAATTTTTCTTAGAACTTATTAATCGCAAATTAATTTACAAAATAAAGCTCACTTTACGATAAAAGTTTTTACGAATTATTTCCATAACCTTAATTATAGGACTCTAACCTGCCTCATATACATACCTAACAAGATCTGGATATAATCGAACCAAGATTTTTTTTATAGAATAGGGGACAAACGAGCAATCGGAGCCTTTCTACGACTACCGACGCCCATGAACATCCACATAACTACTATGCCGATGTGTTGCCCTCCTTCGCACCCATTGGGCCAAGGCCCATGTATAATTAGTGCATTTAAAAGAACATTATTTTTAATTCATTACAGTAATGTTTAGGTACTCCAAGTAGTGTGTTAGTAGTGTTTAGGTAGGCCAAATATTTAAAAATCGCGTCAAGTTGTTAACGTTTTGGATTTTCTGATTTCAAATTTTATGTATTTACTTATCTAGTCTAAATATTATGACACGTGTCATGGTAAGTTTAAATTTGTTATCGTGTTTATATAATTTTAAAGTATCTACGAACAAAACATGTGACACATGTTGTACAATTTTATAAATGGGCTAAACACGTGTAGCAACTAGCCGACACACGTAATCGCGGCTGTGTTTGTTGGGTCATCAACCTTATGACATTGAAATTGGCGCGGCTCCATGTCGAAATTGAATACGTTCGGATATTTTGGCGTAAGATTCAATTTCATTTTCACAGGATGCATGTCAATTTGTATAATTGAATTTTTAAATTTGTACAGTATGTGATTGACAATTTCCGAACATATTAGAATTTGAAAACTCAGAAAGAGAGAGATAGTCGTTTCTTATATTAATCTAGGAGCAAAAGAGAGAGTTGCAAGTACACATATTCTTTCTCTCTTTCAAGAAAGAGAGAAAAAAAACCATGAATAGTTTCTTATAATTATAGAAGTTTTACTTCTGTTGTGGTATGAATCACAATCGTATTTTTTCGAAAGGGCGGTCTCGTAGGCCTTAGTGGGTATCGACAACTGCTCCTGATGTGCTGACCTTTTTCACTTCATCCGTCAAGAGTGATACGGATTTCGGACTTTGAACCAATAAAAGGCGCAAGCCATCGCTTTTCCCACGAGACGTATTCGTGGTACACCTTGCGCAGGTGCGTCTTTATTAGCTTACTCACAACACACAGACCCGGTTTCTCGCCATCTTCCTCTCATATAGTCTGTGCGTGTGCCACTTTGTTCCATAGACAGTAGACTCAACAATCTACATACCTTATGAACATACAGGGAATCCTAGGCCGCAGTGTAAGAGTAGCACAACCTAACCTAAAATCTTCTAATAACACAACCTCATCTATACTAATATTATAAAGAGGAAACATTTGATAGTCTGTTAATTTGCATTGAATTGGCTCGAAACCTGCAGAATGGATTTGAAAAATCTTTTACCATTAGAATCCTAAATTATCTGTGAAGAATTATTTTAAAATATAAGGTGATATAATATGAAAACTTCGATAATGTAATCAAAGATATTGAAAAAAACATCGAAGTAAGTCCTGGTACAACTGCAGAAATGATTAACAACTGGCTGCGCCGACAGAGATATTAAAATTATAAAATTAATAATACTTATTTGCATTTTTGTAACTCAATTAATTTTTGCCATATTTTGTGTAATATCCGTGCGGAGCCGGGACGTGCTGCTAGTAATAGACAAAATAGCATTTAAATACAAGTATGTAACAAGGTGGCTGTGTCACTATGAATGTTACCGAATTTCACATTCTAGTTCTGAAGATATTTTACCCACATACTGATGGCAATTTCACAATACTATGGGAGACAAATCGAACTAATCTATATAGTTTTGTGTTGCTTCTGTGTGTTACACATTATATTGTGCAGTAGGTGGTAGCGTAAGAGGTAGCAGTGAAATATACTGCATTGTATCGGAATTGGGCCGGCACGATCGGGGAGCTAACTCTCGTTCACTTCCGCCGTATCGTGACTGCTATGAAGCATGCCTCTTGTGCAAGCTACATGAAAGTTATCTCTAGTTTATTATACGTATTGGTAGGTACAAATGGAATATTAATCTTTTAAAAACTGGTCAAGTTCGAGTCATACTCGGGTTCTAAGGTTTCCGTACTTTTATTTATGGAGTCGTATTACGTAAGGGTTCTAAGAGAGGGAGGGCTCAAACACATTATTAGATCTGATCCTGGTATCTCTTACGGAAGAAAGAAAATTTTCCTTGCGCTACTTTTTTACCCCGTCGTCTAAAAAGTGTAAAAATTGTAAAACTTACACTAAAGCTAGCAGGTAGGTGTGCTTGAACTGTCCAGTTTGTGCAATTGTAATATCCGACGACGCCATTTTGTTTTCAATTATCCTGTAAACGAAATACTTATAATTTAAGTCTTGCTTGATAAAAGAATCGTCGGAGCAAATACGTGACCCCCGACACCACAAAAAAGCGCAGGCTTATGCATATGCGTTGCATTTCTTTAGATATAACATCATAGCTATTGTACTTGAATACTATAAGACGTTGCATTAAAGTAAATAATCTTAAATGGTGGACCTGTCATTGTTTGCTTTCTCAATCGTATACCATTACTGTGTTTGTCATATTTATCAGCCTGTAGCCGGTACCGCAGGCAAAAAATATTCGATACGCACATTATTTTTGAATAGTTTTTTTTACTTCCGATAAGTAACTATGTTTTTAAGTAGTGTAGGATCGGAGGTAGAAATTTTTGCTTCGGTTTTCTTTTATAGTATAGGGGGGCAAACGAACAATCAGAGCCACCGGCTACACACAAACCACACGAAGCGTGACTCCGTAGGCGTCACTTTACGGCGGTATCGAGTGAGCGAGAGGTACCTCCCCGGTAGTGCCGGCCCAATTGCGCTGTATAGGAGCACGTAGTATCATGCACCTTGTATGGCAATTCCTCCCCCTATGCAGCATGGCACTAACTCTTACTTAAGGTTACGCTTACTTAGGTCACCATGTATCCGTATAAGACGTAACATCCAGCACATAACATAGAACACATTAATTTAATAAACGATGTGTTGCTAGTCCTGTCACAAGGAAAGCTTCAGTAATAAATGAAACATCCAATACATCAGCCACCGTTATGTCAACAAATAAAAAGTATGTTTCATGTTGCTGTTGACGCTACCGTCCGCTTGTGCCAGTGCGAGTACATGTCGGCCATTTATAATTCTTTTCTTTATTGAAACTGTTTATGCTACTAATAACAGGGAGGGCGAGAGGTACATCCCCGGAGGTGCCAGCTCGATTCGGTTGCACAGTGAATAATAAATAGATAAAAATCTAAAACTATTAACGAAATGTAAATAAATAAGTAATAAAATTTGTTGATAATTAAATATAATATAAAAAGTAAATTAGATATTATTCAAATATGAACTATAATTGAAATATCAAATAAATAATTAAAAGTGGACAAGGGTTAAAACCTGAAGTTTAATTTAAAAAATTATATAATAAAGCTATAATTATTAATTATGATTTGTAAATACGAAAAATAAAAATATCCGTGTAGAAATTGAAACAAATACCTAACAAATAAATAAATAAGTTCATAATTAAAATTTAAAATTAAAATTTGTGAAAAATTGAGTTTATAATTGGATAAATTTTTGAATTAAAAATAAACCTTACACTTTTATCGTGGCACTTCAAGACTCCTCTACACGACTACAAGAATTAAGATTGAGACAGAACTTTGCCACGGAACGATAATTCTATCACGACCCTCCCAGTCTCTACTTTCCTTCCCTACGTTTCAACAGCCTTTCAGCTATAATGGTCACGGGCCGACTAACGATATTTAAAGCCTGATCGTGTGTATCAAATAAGATAGATTCGGAAGATAATATCATATCGTAAGAATACGTTAAGAGGATTAAAATAATAAATAACATTCGAAACATTAATTAAATATAATGTTTTTGGGGTTCCTTAGCCAATAAGAGTTCCGTCTGTCCGTCCGTTGGCTCAACCCAAAAACTATGGGTACTGGGAAGTTGCAATTTGGCATTTTATTGAAGCAACAGAGCGGTAAATGAAGTTGTTAAAATCTTGTATAAAAAACATTATTATGTCAATTTTTTTGTCGTCTTTCCCATAATGATATCGTTGGGTATTTCAAAAATATTGGTGCTATGGGAAGAGCGGTTATCGGTTTAGTTAACAGATCCTGACTTACTAAGCTTCAGAGTGCCAATTAAGTTAGTGTCAAATGTCTCCCTTTCTACCAATTAAACGGTTGCGGTCGGAAATTCAAACACCACGGCAGTGGAACCTATACACAACGAAATTAAAAGCATATATACACTTAAGTTGGCTTTCCAAGTGTATGAGGAATAGTCGTCGAATATATTTTACTGGAACTACTTTTTTATGGTACTTAGTGTCAAACAAGAACTGCGTAGGAAGTCCAATTAAGTGTAGCCTACACTTAATTCGACTTTTTAATCTCAAATACTTTAAAAACTAAACGAAAAAAAAAATGGCGATCTAAAGCCGTATACCATATAAAACAAATAAAGATAAATAAAGTACTACTACTAAGACCAGGCGGTATGGTCTTGTGATCCTTAGCCTGTCCGCAAGGACGAATCTTACAACAAACAATTAAAAAGCAAAGTAGTTGTGTTCGGCTTTTAGTTGGAGTGTGGTACAGAACTCTCGGATCAGCGAAGCCGACTCCTACTTGGCTATTGCAAAAAGCACCAAAGCCTACACTGTGCGAAGTTTACATCGCCGCTAGTATAAAATAAAGACCTAAGGTGATCTTGGAAATCAGTGTTTTGGTTCAAATATCCCTAACTAAAGCTTTGGACTCACCTTTTTGTGAGACGCGCTGCTACACCAACTCTGACATTTGTTTTGCCCTTTCAATTTAATAAGCTCCTATTGTTAACTCAGTATAGTCTTTTAATTGTATTTTTTATTACTTTTCTTCTCTATCTAACCGTGTTGTAATATGTTTTATTCATGTATACATGCTGTGTGCTTGTGGAAAATTAATTGTTTATTATTATTAAACGTAGATGTGTTGTTCTCATTCCCTTTTCCACTCGAATGAGTAAGACTGGGCGGATCATTAGTGTATGTATCTGTTTTAGCTTATACAATATTCCATGCTGATGGATATTTGGTCCTCCATCATTTTTATGAATTTATAAAATCCGTAGGTCGCTATGTAAAAGAGGTGGCACTTGTGAAACATGCCGTATAAAGGAGATAAATAATAAATATATAACAAATGTATAACTTCCCGTATAAAAAACCAGGTAAAAGCGAATCCGAGTCGCCTGTAAAAGGTTCTGTACCAACAAACAATAAATCCCATATCTCTGAAACTATCAGTGCGATTTTGCTCAAAGTTTCGTTTGGAATTTTTATTAAATAAATACTCTTATATAATGCCAGTTTTTTTGCAATTTTTCTCTCAGTAGTTCACTCCTTTTACTGCTTTAGAAGCGAATTTCTCATAAAATAGTACCAAAATCAAAAAACAACTTCGATAGCTACATCTCATTTGGATAGTAAACTATCCGGCGATAGCCCACACGGCTGTGCGACATCGAAAAATATCTCTCAGTTACACGAAAAGTAAAAGCACTAGAGTGCCCTTAACACTTCTATGGCTCAATGCTTTTATTTTTCAAAATCATACTGCATGATAGCTGTTTATGTATTCAGTACACCAATTTACAAATTTACACAAATAAGTGAGGCCATTTTTCTTCTTTTTTTGACGCGGGGAAACGCATTTACGCGCCTTCACCGGCCCTGGGTGGGGTCCATTGGTGTGTGGGACTCGTGTCACATGATAGTGCCGAATACCCACAAAAACCACCACGAGTGCCATCACTGCCGCCGTTGGTGAGGTGCCACGAAACAACAAACATCAGGGCAACGACGGCTAATGAGCCCCTAAGGGACCAACTCCACCTCCATAGATGGGGTTGCCCCGCACTACAAGACAACCCGACCGACTTTGGGACAGTGCAATGGGGTGAGGTTCCCATCCTCGTCTCATGTCCCGTGCGCAAAAGCACCACAGCTATTACTCTTATGTCCCCTTTTCTTATAAGAGGGGAACCAAGAGCGATTCCGCCTCCTAATCTTTAAGCCCCCTCTTCTTATAAGAGGGGTGCAAAGATCCCCCTTCGGTTCAATTGGCTTCGCGTGGCCGCGACAAGGCTTGAACCATGGTGGGGATAGTGCCGAATACCCACAACAACCACCGCGACTGCTGCTTGTTATAAGAGGGGTGCAAAGAGCATCCCCCTCGGTTCAGTTGGCTTCGCCTGGGTTCACCCTAGATGACTGAGCCCCACTGCCACGGTAAGGCTTGAACCATGGCGGGGACCTAACGAGAACCCTAACTAGCCTACAATTAGCTTCTTAGATCAACAACAACTACAACACATCTTCACGCCAGCTCCCTAATGTGTAGGCAGAGAGAACGGAGTGTCACATATCAGGATCCCTACATATTGTAGCATATTGGCTTATTATTTACTTTTAGGTTTTTAAATATTTCAAACAGTCGGTTCGTCGGCCCGCCACAAAACAAACGCCCTGTTATTGAAAATGGCCAGCCGTAATGTAGGCGATTCGTACAATACAAGTACGACATATAAATATACTAGTAAATAATTAAAATGAGATGTTCAGACAGATTAATGTCAAAACTTCCAAAACACCTGTTTTTTCTAAGAAGTGCGTATCTTATCAAACAGCTGCTTCTCATTACGTGTAGTCCGACCCATGTTTTGGTTGATAAGTAATCACTTAATTACTTTCCGATTCATAATCATGGATCATGCGATACTATTTATTTCCGCTCTGTACCGAAACAAAATAATTGTAAAAGTAATTCAGATTAGTGATAGCGATAATCTCATTTACGACAGAAGATATTGCAATGCATCAGTGGTCTAGTATTACGTATTTACCACGGATCTCAATACACCTGGATAGATAATATAGTGTTAACACATCAGAACCAAACATCATTAATGAAGTAAATTGAAATAAGTTACAGCAGCGCAGGTTAACAGATAAATGGTTTTTGACATTTGGCGCTCGCCCGATAATGTTATATTTAGTACTTGTCTACCTAGCCAGCTAGGCAGGACATGTTATAGTACACAATTAGGAAAGTGATTTTTATAATATTATTAATTATTATTTAATATTGCATGCCCTGGCGTAATTTGAATGAATATTCTTAATGAAGTAATGAAAAACCAACATCTATGTACTACACAAATTCGCAATAAATAAACTATTCTATTCTATTCAAGTGTATGAACAGCGTACAAGTACAAGTGAACACTGTATGCCCTCATCTTCCTACGGCCGTTTTGTATATTCTGTTTATCCACGGGTCTGGCTACTGGAAACATAATTTTGATGTACTTTGAATAAAACTATATACAGTAGATCCATCGATAGATGGAATATTGAAAACGACCACTAATCCCCGTTAATATATTGACGGAGATTAGCGGCCGTTTTCAACGCGTTGGCTATTCCCATACTTATCCCGTTATTGTTTATGTAGTTGAGTTATGAAGAATATATCAGCTATCCAGGTATATCTCATATCTGTGGTTTTACTATTGCACTCCCATATAGATATGGCGACATCAAGGACTGCAACACACAAACCGGTTCTACGTAGCAGGTCTGTGGATGTCCAGCAAAATGTTTGCCATATTTGAAAGAGATCTTAAGAGACATTGCTCCATTGCAATTTAGCTACAGAGTACTTTCACTAACAGACAGAGTAAAAGGATAGCTTTACCATAGTAATATTACTGATTTTTGACAACCGAACTTATGGTGTGGAAGCGAAGAGAAGCCCAGTACAAGCTGTATTGTCGGATTGACGTACGATAGTCACAGAATATAAAGGAAGTTATAATTTTTTGAAGTAAATTACGGCGCGCGGCATGCAAATAATTGGCGTGGCAATACTGTTGAATGGATGTAGATTATAAAGTAGCTGACTTTATTAGCGTTCCCTACCCAAAGAGTCGCCGAGTTCACGTGGAGGTTGCCCACGCCCGGTTCAGTTTTCTATGTATCTTTGTGTCGTCAACTGAAGTCCGCGTGTTGCCGTATGGACAGCTCACGCAAGAATACAAGAGCTGCGGAGGAGAAATCGGCGCACTCGAGGTCACCTTACGATCTCGCGCGTCGACGACCTCAGGGGGCTCCACCCGAACAATACCCAGCGGCCAGAGTTCCAGGAAGCCAGGGTTGAGCATGCCTCACGTTAGTGTGCTGCCAGCATCGAGGAGGGAGGATGTGAACCCCCCACCTGAATGCAGTATGGTGACGCCCACCGGAAAGTCCAGGCTAGCTCCGTCTGGCCCAGCGCCCGTCCCATTGTCAGCACGACCGCAGAGCACGCAGCACGCGCGCAAGACGTGATTTTTTTTCCGAGCAAACCGAGTGGAAATGAAAGCAAATCTACCCCGCGAGAGGTGCAGATGGCCTGGTCGACCTGGTGCCCAGTGTATGTGCGCGAGGCGAAGAAACGCGGAGCGGGGATGGTCGCGCTCACACGCGCCACCCGCCGCCCTTCTGCGCCGGCGCCGACACAGCTCACGTGGAACTTCCTCCTCTATCGACACAAACATTGATGGACGCGAAACGAAACGACGCTATTCCCCGTGGCCCACAATTCGCGAAGCCAAGAAGGAAAAGAATGCGGTAGCCGAGGACCTCACCGCAACTCCGACGACGAGACCGAGACGGACGTCCCGAACGCCCAGCCCGCCGCACATCCCCGCAGTTCTGCGCTTCCAGCTGGACTCCCTACTAGCCCCACTTCGAAGGGCAGTGTTCGCGTATACCGGCGATCCCGACGTTCCTCTACTCCCAGACAGGGGAATTTGAGTTATCAAACTCGCCCTGTCACATTCGCACTTACAGCGTAGGGTACTATCGCCCATCTCTATCTTTCTCATCTCTAAATTCTGTCTCTCTCCAACCCACATACAGCCGTGAAGTCGCCTCATGCTGTTTGAATACTTACCGTCCTCGGATGCCGGCCCTTCGCCGGGTTTGCCGGCGATCTCACCCGGTAGGGTCAGGCCGCCAAGGAACGATCTGGTCAGAGCGGTGCGGCACTCCCAGCCGATGTGGCCTTTCTTTTTCTGACACGTGTGCCTAATCCAAGGTTCGCCTTCGTATTTATGAGATGCGGTTGAACCCGCTTGCAGCGAGTAAAAGCTTCGATCAAGCTTACCCAGTCGCCTTGCGGAGACTGTGAGAACACATGCGGTGCGGTTTACCTCTATATCCATGTACGATAAATGGACACATGTCATCTAAAATGATTACTAATGAAACAGTAAAATATAGTTTAATTATATAATAATATAATGAGTGACTGCCTCGTGGCTTAATGATAAGCACGTTCACCCACTGTCGTAAGATCCTGGAATCTCGTCCCGGGTCTGACGAAAGTGTTCATGGGGTTTTTAAATTTCCAACAACAGTCCGAAGTCAGGAAATTGGCGATGTTACACCCCCGTGTCTCAGAGTGCGCGTTAAACCGCCGGTACTGGGCCTGATTTCTCTCCAGTCCAGTCGGATTGCTGACCTATCGGAATAGGAGGATGACGCAACAGGAATTGTACTTGTGCTTAAGTACACACTGTTGTTGGCTGTTCACTTTCTCTTTTATAATATGGAGTAGAAATATATTTTTTTATAACACAAGAAGGTAAAGCAGCAATGGTAGCCTTTTAACAACTGCCGCTGACATCCGCATGACTGTCATACGGATGCGTTACCCTCCTTTCCTCCTCGACTCCAATGGGTTGCCTGCTTTGCAGAAACGACCAAGTAATATGAATATTTCAGTAAGAAGTACTGGCCAGCCGAACTGTGCAGGTACCTCTGGCTCACTTGGTACCATCGTAAAGTGACAACTGATGTCCCGTTTAGTGCCGATTGTGTGAAGACCGTCACGTGAAGATGAGGAAGGATGGGGGAGGTAATGTGGACATATGTGGGTGTCCATAGTTATCAATAGTGTGCGACTGCTCGTATGAGAGAAGCCCAATACAGCTTCATCGGATTGCTATGAGTGTTCGTCGGGCAGCGAGACTAGGTTTGCCGTTTGGGGTCGAAAGGGCGTACGACCACCCTCCCGCAGATGGAAACATGCATCCCGATATGAAAATGTTTAGCTAGTTGAAATAATATAATCATGGCTAGAAAGACCGCGGGTACTCTCATCCCTCGACTCTGACGTCGAGGGCTGCTAGCACGCGGTAACTACAATAGCCTCGGCGCTGACGACACTGGCCCACTGAGAGGTACATTATATAATTTTTTTTTATATAGGATAAAGGGCAAACGAGCAGGTGGTTGGTAACTACTGCCGCCTATAGACATCCGCATTACCCGAGGTTATGCAGGCGCGTTGCCGTCCTTTAAGATGGGAGTAAGCTCTTTTCTCGAAGAAGCTCATATCCAGTAAAGTAGTAGTAGTAAACCACATATTATGCTATCTCTTTCTATATCGTTGCGTGTGGCCGGTAGCACGGGCATGGCAGGGGGTCAGGAAGATCTCTGATAATAGATCAACCAAATGAGAAATAGAAATCTGGAGTCTAATTATCGAAGCATTAGCCCTGCGATTTCATAGATTTCTTAAAATTTTTGAATACTGTATTAAATTTTTAATAAGACGTATATAGAGCTGTACATTATATATAATTCTAATGATTTATTGGATACAGTCATGTGTCACATCAATAGTCCAAAAATACTTAAATCTCACGACAAAGGTTCAAATATTGTAACATTCATTAGAATAGTCCAAACATCCGGAAATCTCATGGGAAAACAAAGATTTCAGAAAATATGGTAACATTATCCCCGAGACACTTCAGCTTAAAAGTGAAATTTACTCAAGTACACAATTTTAATCAACGAATACTAGCGTGCACAAGTATACCTAAATAACGAGACAACGACTTATCTATTTAATGAGGAAACAAAAGTGGATAAATAGGTTCAAAATTGATAAATAAAAAAGGAAAGCGCGGTAATTCAATGGAATCTTTAAAAATATTAAGAAACTACGGTGTATATGTTTTCTTGGACCCTAACAAAATTTTCTAGTCTTACTAAGCAAATATTCTCGAAATATTTGAGGCAGTAAAATACTTCTACAGATATCTAATGGGTAGAAGTCTATATCTTATACTTGATTTAGAAAATAATGTTTTAATTTTGAGCTTAAATAAGTTTACGTAGGTAAAGGTTTCGACATCTTAAGTGAGCAAACCTTGAATTTTCAAAATTACAAAAAACGGACAAAGGATTCGATGACATTATTCCTTGTAATTTTTGAAATACATACTTGGTACCTATCTCTAGATCGCATGTCACAATAATGTTTACAACCTGTTAAGAGCGCCTAACTAGTAACCACTTTAAAAGTACATTCATTGCATTAATTACATGAGACCTTGACAACTATCATTAAGAAAAAGGTGGTATAATTTTCGTTTCTGATAACCAATTTATCAACATATACTTCCTTTTATAATAATATTTAAAGTTACCTTTAAGCCACAGGTACCAACACTATAATACATGTCACATTTGTATAATGAATAATTACACACCATGTAATAAATACAGTTAGTACGTAAGTAATAGTTTCAAAACAAAACAAAGGAAAATGGGAAAACCGAGCGTAAAAATACGCGGTCGGTCGCAACGCGCTTTCCCGCGCTACTAAAGCAGATAGTTGAAGACTGAAGTACCGCACGGGTTCCACGAGGCACAATGCAGACAGACGCTGGTTTAATTTGTAAAATTATCAACAGCCACATTATCTATTTTAAAACGATTTATTTCACATTTGTGGCATAAAAATGTACCATATGCTAGCAACACAATGTTCACTATTTGTTTTAAATAAGTAGCGGCATTTTGATTTCGTAAACCACATCATGTTTAGTTTTAAAGTAAGCTTTATTGCCATGTATTATAGTTTACACTTGAATGATGTATGGGATTGTATAAGCTCTTAGAAAAGATTATATACAAGAATGTTGAATTAAAATCTTCGTAAAGTTGACGTTGTTAAAAACTAAAGCATTATAAGAATATGATATATTTGTTTATAATGAAACGCATGGAAACTCATATGAGCCTACTAGTGTACTAATGTTTCATAAAAGACTTTTTATTATTTTCCTATGAAAATTATACAATTAATTATCCAAGATATTTAAAAGTGCACCGTATAATACGATCGCTCTAAGTTTGTCAGTAGTGGTGTAATGAAGGCAAAATGAAGGGGTAGTGCTATCAAAATAAATGTGTAATTAATGGCTTAATGCATTACAGCTGAAATAGGCCGTCATGGCGGGGAGGTGCCTCTCGCTGGCGTGATACCGCCTGAAAAGTGACTCGCATTTTGTGCAATTTGTGAGTAGCGACTGGTCTTTTGGGGGATAGAGTGGAGAATCGCGTCACATCTACATATTCGGATATTAATAGACGTCGGTGATCACCAAATGGCTACTAATATTCGTTTGTCCACTATGTTATAAAAGTATACCTATTCATTAGTCAGGTCATAGGACATTAGTCAGGTCATAGTCATAGGACACAACAATTAGGTAATATTTCTTCTATCCTTCGTTCCTTGTTATCCCTACAGACATTATCCCGTCATAATAATTTGTTCCTATGGTAACGTGTAGTGTTCACAGATGTTATGTAGAGAGAGAAGGGACGTCAGCCCAAAACGCGGCTTTCTATGTCGAAAGAGACTGCAAATGTAGTTCACTCTTTGTCTCTCTCTTTCCTTATTCATTTCTCCATTGGAGAAACAAAGATAGAAAAGCTTCGTTATCTTCATACACACACACTTCTCTATTAACCATAAATCATTTTCGGATTTATTTCGATATGCGTACCGTAAGTACGTTCTAAATTCTAACTTCTTGCCTAATTTTATGGATTCTAGGTTCCAGCACCCTCTAGGCTTCAACCTTTGCGCGATCCCACAGATAATATGCAGATTAACGGCTGACTTTTCATTGCTATATAGATGTTTTATTTTTTCAGGGCTATACGACGGTGCCAGCCCTAGAATTCGACGAAATTTGATTCTTCCAGGCATTCCCTGGTTCAGTAAATACAATCCAAATATTATTTTACAACTTTTTTTGCTCATTTCTATTAAAAGTTTTTTTATTCTTTTTTCTGGCTATCTATATTCATATCATTCATCCTAACGATTTAGTCATATCCGATATATGTATGTTCATGTAAATATAGCTTAAATACCTACTGGTGGGTTTTAAAATAATTCAACATCCCGGTTGTTAACATTTAATAAACATTAACTAAAAGAACCGAAGAAGTTACCTAATTGTTTGGCACTCAGTTGTGCTTGGGTGCTCCGCCACTAGATTAGGCACTATTGTGTTTATATAGTGTTAGGGAGTAAACGAACAATTAGAGTCTTTAACGACCATATCATTGTCATGCTTACGCTTGGTCCTCCTTTTCCTCTCCCCACCNAATTTGGTCGACATGACCGGAGAGGTAACTATCGCTTACACGATACCGGCGTACAGGGACATCTTCGGTGTAGCGTTTCGTGGTTTTGGTTCTTGAGTAGCGGATAGCCCATTAGGGAGGACATTGGCATTATAATTATGCGGCTGTTCATTGGTGTCGGTAGTCATAAAAAATGCCCGACTGCACGTTTGCCCTCAAATACAATAAAAAAAATTGCAGACTGTTAAATTTTTGTTTCGTCTACTTCGGCGTTCAACGTCATCATTTTAGTTTTACGACAGAATCAAAAGTTAAAAATTAATTTTACCTGTCTGCTATGTGCTGTCATACGATAAATTGACAGACAACATTTAAAATTTGTTGCCATACTGATAAGTTTTACCACATTTTTACCGAATATGAAGCTTTTACCTTGCTAAATAAAAACAATTTGTTTTAAGTCTTTACTTTCGTGGTAGGTTGTAATAGGTTTTTCTTTTATCAAAAGATGAATTATAAAATATAACAATTTTATTCATCTTTCCAACTTCCGAGATAAGACGTGTGTCCTTAATCTGTGGTGTGCAATGTGTTTGCAATCTACAGAGTAAGAGTTTACAGAAAATATTATTATTCTTTCATTATCCTACATCAAAGTGATGGCAGTTTGACATGAACAGATAATAATCTGGTTTGGGTCGGCACGACAATTGAACATGCCTTCCGAGGAATTAAGGTTTTTAACATTTTAAATTGTTGTCTAAACAATTATCAGTGCATATTTTTTAATATTGTAGTTCACTTAAATATTACGCATGTTTAAAACGCCTTTTTATATTTAATGATGAATTTAGCGTTGGACCAAGTTTCGAGTTTTGAAGGCGAATATTATTTTAGTTAAATAGGTTATTAATCCTTATTATTTTATAGTGAAAAATATTGAAATACGCAGGGAAAATTGTATGTCAATGTTTAGACTGGTAACATTAAGTGTCTGCCATTAGAGTTCGGTCACGCGAGAAAAAAATGTGAATTTGTGTTGGATAAAATGTTGTTTTTAATAGTAAATAAACTATAAATGATACCTAGTTTCGTCCAAATACATAGTGCAAATGTATTACTACAACATAATGGAGAAATTAATAATATTTTAATGGAAAAATTGATATTTTTTTATTGTAATTCATTGGAAGTAGTGAAAAAAAGTGTTTTTTTGTGACGTCCAGTGACTGCTCTGAACAGGTATTTTTTCTGCCATTCTTTATCGATTGTTTTCTCGTTGACGCACCGAAAGAACTGAGAAACACTTTTAGGGAACGTCCTATTGTGTATGTTGTGACACTTGTTTGTTTGAATTATTTTAATACATATGATAAAATGTATTTAAAGTATCGAAATATGTATAATAAACGACATACATCCATGTAAATGAGTTTTTTAGTATCGGACACGAAGACAATTTTTTATCTTTATCTACAGAAATTAAAACTATGATTGCTGCTCATCTCTTGCTCATACTTAAATAAAAGAACAAAATTCAGGAAAGATTTTAGACAATAATTTACTTTCATAGTTTACAACTATTTGTTTAAATAGTCCTGCACTTATATGAGTTCTGTGAAAATATGTGGCAGTCTTCAGCACTTTTTTATCAATTTCAATGTTTTAAAATATCCAATATTCATGAGGATTAATTATGTATTCAATAATTAACTTACCGGTACCATTCAACATTATTTAATTCTAACCATGACAAAAATTGGATTTCACAGCACTTAGAAGAGATAACATTTTGACTAAATAAATATAATATAATATAATATAATATAACAAATTTTCATTCTGGTCTCCACTTTTTTTTGGACCTGAATTCAAGGTCTAGAGGCAAAGAGTAAACAAATACAGCTTCATCAGTTAGCTATGTAAGCTGGGTCTGCAATGTGGGGGTCAGAAAGGGGACTTACCCTCCTCTGCTGTTTCCTGGCCTCATCTCATCATAAAAGGGGCAAGATGCATCATGATACGGGTGGTAAAATAACTTAACCATTAATTTTAGGCCCTTGGCCTACTTTATACGTTGTTTATTCATACTCAACTCTGGGAATTCATGTATCCATAAAATGTTTATATAATGCTTATATAAATCTTGTTTAAGATATTTGCACATCATAATGGTAGAATATGTTGGAGACACCCTGTGTTAAACACCTATTTTACACCCATATTCCAGAAAATAAAACAATTTCTTTCTTTCTTTCTAAAAATATTGTTGTTTATCTTTCAGAGCAATGACCAATATGGCACAAGATTTTGATCCATTGAGCTATGGCTGTGCGGTGTATGATCAACTTATAAGCTGCACCAATCCAGGAATTCTACCGACACTAGCTAATGGCTCCCAACCACATCACACAGACACAGCTGACAGCAGTTTACCAGATAGCAATATGTTGACAAACTTAGACAATTGTGAAGATGTAAAACCAGATATAAAGAAACGTAAGATAGATGGAAGGCTCAAAAATATGTCCTTGAAAATAACACAAAAAGATTTTAAATTTTATGGATGTTCTGTATGCAATGTTTGTTACCCTACATTAGCAGAATTAGATGTACATGTAACAACACACAAGGATAGAATAACCAGTTATGATTTAAGGATAAAAAATCAAATAAAAAAGAAAAAATTAAAAAAAGAACTGAAGAAACACAAAAAATTAAAAACTATGGTTAAAACTGAAACAAATTTAATAGATATAGAAATTAAGCCCGAGGAGGGTTATATAGGTACAGAGAAAGCAAGTGATCTAAATGATTTGAAAGAAAACAATGAAGAGCTTGATGAGAAAAATGTCATCTTACCAGCACAAAAAAACATGCCACTCAGTGAAATGATTGCCAAGAAGCAGGAGCTATTAAATTTACAAAAAATATACAAGTGCTTTGCCTGCCAAAAACAATTTACGCTAAGTTATTATTTAAAGCTTCATGTCAGATCCCATACAGGTATGTCCAGTTCATAGTGTCAAATATAGTTCATATTTTACTCAATAAAAGTTGTCATTAAAATTACCATTGACTGCTGAATAGAAAGTGAATTTACTTACTTAGTAAGAGCTTATTACTGTTTGTATATCATGTAATTGAATTGATTCTAGCCAAGTTTGAATTTTAACAGGACATAAAAAGTTCACGGTTCCTAAAATTACTAAAATTGACCTCTTTTGTAAAACGGAATTGAAAGAGTTGATCGCTTACTATTAAGTAGGAGACAGTTTGAACAACTAATATGTACTTATATCAATGTCAGCAGAAATATATTGTCCAATTGCTTTTTGTAAATAAACATGACTTCCCAAAATCTGCTGAGCTATTGTCATACATTATTACCTCTAACATAGCAGTGAGGGAGCCTATGTCCGGCAGTGGACGTCGCCGGCCTAGGATGATGTAAAAACAAATATTTGATATTTTGTGGTACATAAAATCTCATTACAATTTTCAGATGAGAAACCTTACACATGCGCTCAGTGCGGCCAATCATTTATAACTGCTAGTAAACTGGGCCGCCACAACAAGAGGTTCCACCTCGCCATCAGATACCAGTGCAGGATATGCTATCGGTTCTTTTCCAGGTCTGTGCTTCAAAGCCTAAATAGTTCCGTGTGTTGTGTGAAAATAGCAAGTAATAATAATAATAAAAGCCTTCATTCAGATGTAAATTGTGTAACTTTAAACTATGGTAACACAGTACTCGTGTGTGTGCCTCAGAGCAGAGGCCTCCCCAAGTGTAGTCCTCGACTCAGCCTGATGCCACTCTAGTCCAAGTCCTGCCAGTCATTTCCACTATTTCATCATCCCTATGTATAAACTGCCTGCCTCTAATTCTTTTGCATCCATTGCTAACCCTTACACCGGCTATAGTTGTCTGTTAACATACTCACTAGTATGATTATTTTTAGTAGTTTTTTTGCTTTGCTATTAAATGTAGTTGTTTTGCTCTGACCCACATAAACATCAGGCGTTACAGATACTCGACTCTCCCTAATCCCATCCCTCCCATCAGCACCAATGACCACCAGACTCTCCCAGCAGCGTGCCAGTGGTATGCGAGTGAGAGGTACCATACTGGTACCTATGTGGATTTCAGTTTCTAGTCAGTGCACACAGAACGAAAGTGAAATATTCATTTATAATTAACTAAAACTGGTGCGCTCCAATTACATTAAACTTCGAAAAAAAAGAAAAATTTGCACAAATAAAT
>JAFELO010000729.1:118134-131312 GCA_017140195.1 Eumaeus atala
ATTTGTTGTATGACATGTATACAGTTGCTCTGGTCTCTTTGTTGTATAACATGTATACGGTTGCTCTGGTATCTTTGTTGTATAACATGTATAGAGTTGCTCTGGTATCTTTGTTGTATAACATGTATATAGTTGCTCTGGTATCTTGTTGTATAACATGTATAGAGTTGCTCTGGTATCTTTGTTGTATAACATGTATACAGTTGCTCTGGTATCTTTGTTGTATAATATGTATACACTTCGTATTGTTAAATATTGTTGTTTGGGCGGTCCTTAACAAGTGTACTTACAATTTTTTTCGCCATGTTTGTACTTATTGATATTAAATTATTTGTTAAAATGTGATCTATTTTAAAATATGAATTCAAGTTTAGCAGTTTTATTTTTTACAAATATTCAGCATTCTCACACTCAAACGTATATTTTATAAATGGTTACCTTGAACTTTACTGTCAAACTGTTAAAGATTTCGCAGTATCGCGCGAGACTATTTTCTTTTCTCTTCTCTCACTAACTTGCTGCTAACTGAAGCGATCCAGTGCTTTCTAAAACTGTTAAACACTTCTTTGTTTGCTTGTTCAATTTACGACAAAAAAGTAAATGAGTCCGTTTCCTCGGATGGTTGCCAAGTGTCGCACTGGCGATCTTGTCCAAACATTTGTGCCCCATACTGGTGCTGTGTGGGACACAAACGTTTGGACAAGACCGCCTCCGAGAAACAACAACCAAGGCTGGTAACAAACGTCTAGTTTGTTGACAGAACCCATTACAGTAGCAATCGGCAACGATCGAATGATTGTAGTTTTAGTACTTACATTTTGCCAGTAAACGAATATTTTATAACAGCACTTGACTGCTGCATCATGTTCTTACTCAACTTAATTAAAATTTCGTTACTCAGTTATAGTGTTAAGTTATGAGAATGATATTGTTGTAAATAAATAATGTAATTATGTATTGTATGTTTGTGTAAGTAACGACACTGTAAATAAAATAGTTATGTTTGTTAGTCGATTTGATTCTTGTAAAGAACAAATCGTTTTGTATTTGTACGGCACAAGTGAAAGACCAGATATGGCGTATAAAGTGCAAAGTGTACTTGTACACTTTACGTATATCAACGACACCAGAAACTTTAATTCGATGTTTATTCAGACGTAATTTGAAGTGGAAGACGGTGAATCGGTTACCGTTTCAAATCAGCGACGATAATTCTTTTGAAATAGGCAACGATTACATTCTTTTGAATTTCGAATATATTACAATTAACCACAAACAGAATATGCTTCTTGTATTCATGTGAGCTATGCGCTTGTAACACTAAGTACGCACTCTCATCATTCTTTTGCACTTTAGTCTTTGTTACGATGGCATTTAACTTAGTTCCAGGCAAAAGTCATAACGACTAGCAGATATTGTGAATCCGTCAATCCGGGGATGGATCTCTATGTTATACTGCTCACACCTGACCATTATTACCACAAACCATATATATTTTGGCAACTAGCACATATTGTGGCACTGACTGGCCACTAGCACGCACGCCAGTGGTTAAAAACTTATGAGCCAGTCGTTGGCCACTAGTGCGCCTTGCCAGCTGTGCTACTGGTCGACAACTTGTACCAACTCTTCTCGTCAGTGGCCACGCCATATAACTTTATATTATTTACATATGTTTATCCCTCCCTGGTGTTAACCGATATGTCTCAATGTTTGTATATAACACGACTTTGACTGACAACATATCAACATGCAGGCGTTTTGTCACATTACACACACTACTTGAGTGGGCCGGCGTGCTCTCACTACTACTTGAGTGGGCCGGCGTGCTCTCACTACTACTTGAGTGGGCCGGCGTGCTCTCACTACTACTTGAGTGGGTGAGTGGGCCGGCGTGCTCTCACTACTACTTGAGTGGGCCGGCGTGCTCTCACTACTACTTGAGTGGGCCGGCGTGCTCTCACTACTACTTGAGTGGGCTGGCGTGCTCTCACTACTCACCGACATACAAATATACAAAACTTGTTGTAAAACACTGGAGAAATGTTATTAGAGCATGCCGGTCCCTCTGTACGCGAGATATATTTTATACAAGTGGTTGAGGACTTAGGATTTTACGATTTACATTTGAATTAAAATCTCAAACATTGTATTCGAATAAATATACTTGTAAAATAGCTAGCACAAATGTTCAATTGTTAAAGATTATTTCAAAATCGAGTGTAAAAATGATTTTGCATGACATTGCTTCGTGCTGATGTATAAGATGAACCTTGTTGTGATGTGGGCCTCGGTGGGCTCTCTTAGGTCGGTTTGGACGCGAAGTTTCTTCACTCTGTGGTGATATCAGTGTTGGGGATGGGGGAATTTTCATGGTGAATTAATAAAGATTTTTTTGTTGTATGTGTATTTCATTAAGTATCTACTAGCAAACCGTCCTGGCTTCGCACGGATATTTCACTAAGTATGGCAAAAATTAATTGATCCCCGAAAATATAAAAATTATAAATTCATGGTAATGACAGCTAGATGTCAATAATTTCTGTAGCGAAATAAGGATTTACTTTGATACTTTTTCACACTGTTGGTTACATTATTGAAGTTTTATAATGATCAAATCGTTTTAGAAAATGTTATATAGCCTACGCACATTACAGTTAGTGTAGGATTTTAGCGGTAAAATATTTTTTATATCGGTCCAGTAGTTTCGGAGCCTGTTCAAGACAAACAAACAAACATTTAAATGTTTCCACTTTATAATATTAGTATAGAAAGTTTCTTTATGCAACTTGAATCGGGACACACCCCATCTCGATCCATCTGGGGAAGGCGTGTCGAGGGCGTTACGACACGAGTCCAACGGAAGTTGAGTGGGAGATATAATTTAGTGAGGATTGAATTTTATTATTAATAAAATAATTACAAAATTACGTTTCTTATATTACTGTACAGCAAGAGAGAGAAGAAGCGAGTTGCACATTTTCTATCTCTCTTCCTCTCGGAGCCAGCGCATGAGGCTGATTTTAGTCTCACACCGACGGCACGCGCACCGTCAGCGCTGATGGCCGAGATATATGAACTTTAGGAAGCGTTTTTTGGTGACGCGTAGCTATCAGCGCGCACGGTGGTCAGCGCCGATAGCTAAGCGTCGCACGAACGCCTCTGCGTTCAGTGAGCGTTTTAGTAACAAGCGTAGCGGACGTCGTCAGCGCGTACAGTCATGGCGAATCGCGAAGTGTTATGTTTAATTACTAATAATATGTCATTTATGTTATTTTTGTTGTCATGCCTATAATATGAAACAACAATAATAAATACCTATGTTGTTTTCTTACCTATACTTTGCCATGATTACACATAATTATAAAACGAGTAAATATGTTTTTTCTTACCGTAAAGTCACCACTAGTCGTTCAATCGGTGGTATAGGCACGATTCGTAAGCTGCAATGGACCAGTTCATCCTGTATCTTTGCCAGAAGTTCGTCAAAATTTCTAGCTGACATTCGAAAATAATTAAAGAATTTACTTTCGTCAGCCCTCAAAGTGCCATATAACAAGACAAACTCTCCTGCAACGGCTCTCTGCTCAATCAATGGATGAACATGGAGTCTTCGTCGTCGCCGGTTTTTATTTCTTGGGATACATAGTACACAGCAGCAATAATTAATACACTCCGCATTTTTTCATCGTCTGTACGGTAAGGCGGTCAGTACGATACTAAAACGAGCCACGCTGAGCCACAGCGCTGACAAACTACGCGCTGAGCTATGAGCGCTGACGGTGAGCGTGAGACTAAAATCAGCCTGAAATTAAATTTGTATTGAGTATTTAAGTGGTGCAATCTAAAGCACTCTGGTATTTTATACCCTATAAAATAGATCCTGATGGCGATGATGGTGCCAATTGTAATAAGCTAATTCGAGACCCAACTGAATCGGTGAATACTAACTACTGTCGTGCGGCGAGAGGCTGAGAATAACAGCAGACCACAATGAATGTGGATTTCATATCGTTAATCCCCAGAAGGATCCGACTACTTGTTTGTCCGCGCATGCTGAATTTGCTCACATAATTAAAGTTAGTTTAAACTTAGATAAACTCAGCAAGGCACGCACGTGTGTGCGCGTATGCACTTGCATCACACTGCTATAAACACCCAATAAAGTCAGGAGTGGGGCGTTTTTCTTTAATAAAATGTACGTAATACGTACTGGCAGGAACTAGGGCCACTTTCTAAAATTTATTTCAATTCCTCAATAGACATTGACACACATTTTGGACACGTTTATACAAACAATCAAGAAGTGCGCGGAGATCTTCGAGCAGTGCACAAGAGGGGTCGGCCACTTGCGTGTCCGAGCTGCCGCGGACAAGCCGGACCAGCTGGCGCCGGAGAGCGCTACAGCACTTGGCCCAATGTTCGCTCGACACTGGTTGCTTGGACCTGCACCCGCCTCTTCTCAACTACGCAACGAAAGCAATTATTTTAGAGTCTGCTTATCGTAGCTAAACGTTAGTTATTTTTGAAGTAAAACTTATTAACACGCGCTTGCGGAGTAACCTAGCGAAAACGAGACGAGGGCGTTTTGAAATGTGGCCAATAGATGTTGAGAGGGTTTTTGTTGGAGGCCAATGGAAGTTGGTGAAGAAGAGAGATAGATGTGAGCACACATTTTCTTTCTCTTTTCCTCTTCTAATCAGTGCGTAATATAACGGGCTGAGGTACCGCTAACTTTCTACACTTCCGATTATTAGTAAATGTTGAAAATTCCGAAAAAACCCTTTGGTCCGACTAAGGAATACCTTGGATCTTACGATTTACGACTAGACAAGTTTGCCGCTCGAGCAACCAAGCACGAGTTCCGTACGGATATTGCTTGCCCGCACTATAGGCGTGTAGAATTTACTGTAACGCCACAACAATGAGAACTTTTGACCCTACCATCACTCTCCACTCCTCGGTCTCCATGTCCTGTCATTTGTTCATTTTCGTAATCAGCTCTTCATATATAAATATTGTTTAGAGATTCATGAATAATTTTGTTGAAAGGAAATCAACGCCCATTTATGTATTTGACAAATACACTTCAAATGAGCAAATCTGTCTTCTTTAGTACCTTCATGGAAATATTAACTAGCAATTTATACGTTGTACGGACCGTCGACGAAAGAAAGATGGCAGCACTTGAACTGCTGCGTGCTGTCGGAGCGGCGGACGACGATCCGCTTCTAAAGAAGGATTCGCATAAGATGAAAATAACCAGCCGGGGTTCCACATGGACAGCAGACCCTGTAAGGATGCGCCTGCGCCGTGCCGTTGGGGTCGCACATCAAGCCGGAGCGACCTTCACATGAGTCCGGCAGCTGCACGGTCCCTGGGGTGTCCTGTTGCTGATAGGTCCGACCGAAATTTAGATCACATTACATAGTCTTCAAGCTACTCTATGAAACGAGGATTTTCAACGGTTAAATAGTTGCATGCCGTTTATAAAGAGGGATTAACAATTCCTCACTTCTACAGTTTCCAATTAACTGTAAATAACTGTGAACTTGACTCGTGGGATAACATAAAGTCAGTGTTCTTTGATGGTATACTTCCCACAACTTATAAGGTACTAAAGTATAAGTTATATATAACGAAATAAAAAAATTGTCACACGTAACAATTTTTGAATCGTAGGCGATTAACTTTTACCTATTTTTATAATGTTACATATATTGCACGGAGTGTACATCGACACCCTTTTTTTTTGTTGACGTGGGGAACGCATTTACGCGCCTTCACTGACTCTGGGTGGGGTCCAGTGGTGTGTGGGACTCGCGGCCGAATACCCACAAAAACCACCGCGAGTGCCATCAGTGCCGCCCTTGGTGAGGTGCCCTGGAATAACAAATCATCAGGGCACCTCGACAGCTAGTCGTCCCCCTAAGGGCCCGGTTTTACCTCCACAGATGGGGTTGCCCCGCACTACAAGACAACCCCACCAACTTTGGGACAGTATAATGGGGTGAGGTTCCCATCCTGTCCCCTTGCCCTATGCGCGAAAGCGGCTCCTCCTGTTGCTCTTAGGTCCCCTCTCTTTATATGAGGTGTACCGAGAGCGATTCTTCCTCCTGATTTTCATATTTCGATATTCCGCATACACAGTTATGTGACAGATAGGCAATAAAGTTATTGTTGCCTATCTGTCACATTACTGGTAAAAAAGATTTTGTGGGGTAAAAGGAATGTCGAAACCTTTTCTAAAGTCGAAATACGCAAAATCCGTTTGCCCAACACCATCTACTACTCATGTGGCTGAGAAGATTACTAGCGGTACTTCTTGCCGACCAAATACTGTGTTGAGCATTCGAGAGTTGTAGGCTTACCTGTATTTTATGAATGTCAGACTCCAAAACTTTTGCAGGTGTGGATGGTATATCGACTGGTGTGTATTCTTCTACCTTTGAACCGAATTTCCCCTTGGGAACCGGCATTTTTGTCACTCTCCATCTTTCCGGAAATTTACTGACTGACTTTCTCGGCTGAAGTTGTTTAAGAGCACTACGGACATTTGTAACACAGGTAAGTGTATTGGGTCCTTTATTTTTAAATATGAATAATTTATACTGCAACATTAGGCTCGTGAATTTCTGTTCGAGGTTCAGACTGTTTCAGTTCTGATTTCTTATAGTAAAGTATAAGGGGGCCAACGAACAATCGGGGTCTTTCTACGACTACAGAGGCCCATAACCATATTTACGAATACGAGATTAGACGCGTCGCGATTACTTAATGATGTGCCTGAGTACTGCTGCTAATAGAGCGCACCACTTTGGTTGTAACGTTTTCGTTTTGGAAATGTTGACCAGCTGAACGAACCCCGTGGTCTGCCGGAGACCCTTGGTGATAGTGAAGAGTTAGAGCAAGGTGACCATGGAAGGTGTCAAACTATTTCAGAGTTTCCGGCAGACTTCTGTGTGCGATAAACAGTTTTAATTCGCATAAAATACATTGGAAAAGTGCAAAAGAAGGACCTGCCGCATGAGCACACGTACGAACACGCGATTGCTGCAGTGCATCACTCAACTGTCCCAGTAAAGGGAAATGAATCGTGTCGTAGCTTGCGATAAAAATGAACAGTGGTTCAAACATACAGACATGAAAATACCTTTGCGTCAGATACCGAACTGCACTTTATTCCTTCAGAAGCAATATAATTCTGCAGTGAAAGGCTTGCAAAACACATAAGTACAGTAAAATGTTACGGGCGTCATGCGCGTTCGCTACACGATGCTCTCACATTTTATTTACATTGCCTTAAATAGTTTCTTAAGGTATAAACTCCAATAATACTTCGTGAAAGTGGAACAATTGACATTCAAGTTCCTTTGTTACTGTTTCAATGTAGGTAGATCATTTTATAGTATGGGGGCATCATACGTGCAGTCGAAATCGTTTCGTCTATCGACGCCCATCAACATCCGCGACTAGGTGATGCAGATGGGTTGCACTTTGTTCCTGCCCACTCCATGGAAGTACACACTCCGTACGAAACTCGTCAGCATAGCTGTCACTTAACGGCAATGTCGTGGGCGAGAGGCATACCGGCCCCATTCGTGTATAATGTAGCAAGGCGCTCCCTCCTACATAAACCATAAATATTCCGCTTTACTGAAACGCACAACAAAGCGCTAAAGACCGTGCAGCTAGACTTGCTCGCCAGCTGGTGGCTGCATCGAGCACTTTTCGGATAATAATGTAAAGCGCACGTAACTGTAATCGTCATATTCTTTTACCTCTTAAATGTCTAGACAGAGCACGTGAGGAGTTGTTCGGGTTAATACCAGCAGCGGAATTCCACCGTCGAAAATCTCAGCAGAACTCTAAGGTCCTGTCACCATCTCGATGTCGGAAAATCCAACTGCGCGCTTTAATCGCAATACGTAACCGTGCACGGAACCCGCTATCCCTCCCTCCCTCCGTATCCACGCACCGGGTTCTTCAAGAAAGGAGCCTACTCTACTAACTACGAGTGTGCTAAGTCTTCATATTTCGGTTGTCTATGGGCGTCGGTCATTACCACGCCCTCGCTATTTAAAAGTGATGCCCTACAACATGACAGTTGCAGTGCTGCCCTCTATATTCCCTGTAGAGCGATTGCAGCAGACCGCAGGAGCTCACAGCACAGACACAGAGACTGCACCGCACTCTCAAAAATATAACAGAAATACTAAACCTTTTTCCAAAAAAAATAAAACACTAATTCCATAATAAACTTTCAAACAGCATATATTGTAGAAATAAAAAAATACATGTTACAAATAAACTCTTTTAAGCTAAAATAAACATATCACTAAACACACCACGTCCGCGTGGAGGCATTTGTGACCGAGGGAAAGGAAAGTCGTTTTAAAACTAATCATTTATTTTTATTACAAATACACGAATTGCATAGAATGCCAGTGTCATAATTCCAGAAAATACTAATTAATTACTTAAATATTACTCATAAGCTTCGACTGAGAGTCGGCTGCGTAACGTGGCGTGAAGCAGCGCGAAATATATATACAAACGTTCAATTTTAACAAAGGCATCCAACACGAAGTTATTCTAAGGGAAACAAGAGTCAAACATGAATACATATAATGAAAATTGTACTATTCAGATTATTCTTAACAATTAACGTGAATTGCAAAAACACCTTTACCGTACGGGGTTCCTATTGTACCATTTCTCGATATCTGTCAATAAATAAGATAGAAAATGGCAGTGCTGAAGGAAGCGGTTAGTCGTCAGGCACGCGACAGCGAATGTTGGGTTGGCGTCTTAAGAAATATCATAGAGATCGATTATTACTAAATATAGGGTAGTATAATATAGTATTTTACACCAGCAAGCTCTTAGGAACAGATAGCTAATATCATTTACAACACTTGTTCTAAGACTATTCAAAATTAGCAAAACTTTTGCCATATAGAAATAAATATTAATGTAATGGTCCGCTCGAATGTTAACGAACTCTACGCACCTCGCAGCGAGCCGGGATGACGGCGGCGCCGCGCTTGCTGCTTTGAACATAGACTTACAAATATTACGACATTACAGTAAAAATCATTTTAAATTAATATGTTATGATGTATCGAGTTGTGTTGAAAGTCGTATAACAAAAATCATTGTTTATGATGTTAGCCTCGATCGCTGAGATCTTGCTGGCGTTTAACTATTGATATTCATAAGCATTAGCAGTCGACTCCCGCCATATTTAACATACAATAAAAAAATCAACTTGTCATTTTAACAACTCTAGACTTATTCTAGGTAATGTCAAATTGATAAGGCCCATACGAAATATATAATTTGTAAATTTACTGAAAACGAACCTGGGCCCTATATGATTCCAACATGGCTTCGTTCGATTTTGGAGGCGGATTATGTGTTAATATGGCAATCGTGAGGTACTAATTAATTCGGCATTTTATGAATTTGTCCGCCATGTTGAATTTCACGTCAAAAATAATTTAATCTACATACGTAGGCTAGCAGATAAATTTAACTTTACATATAGAGTGCTATATTTCATATATTTTTTTTTAGAGTTTATACTTGCAATATAGGGGGCGCTAGCCAGCCTCAAGGCGAGTAGCGCCAAGAAGCCCCAACATTGCCCGTATAGCTCTGTACCCACAGACGCCATGTGCACTTATCTGCGCTCCGTCTTGGCGGGATCAGCGGCCGTGAACTTACATTAGAAAGCACGAATGGCGCGGGGCATCCCCTAACACGATAAGCATTACATGCCATACAATCAACGCACCGAACGCGGATCACGAATTTTGACCGACAAGTGTTGCAAGCATAAAAAATCTACTTTTACTTAACTTTACATTGATACTTAACGTTCCAGAGCTACCAGGCGCCTCTCCGACACAACACATCCGTTCAAAACGCGCGAACTTCGTACACAAATAAAAATATTTTCTTTTTATAACGATTTCAAATGACGCTTGGCAAGTAGAGGAAATGTTTTAGAGTTCCGAAGTTAAATAAATAAATCCAACAGCGTCCTAGACAGGCCTAAAGCTAAACGTACTCCGCTCGGAACAAATGAAGCATAAAAATATATCTTATTATAAGTCACAACAACGCCTTTGCCAATAAACTTTTTCCAATTTAACTCTATTAAAAATCATATTACTTTAAAAGTATACATCTATTCTGCTATTTACGTTTAAAATAAGCATGCAATTTTAACATATCCAATACGACATAATATTCTGTCAACTTGCGTAAAGTGTGACCACTAGAACCAATGTTACACAATAAATCTGATAACTTGTATAAATGTTGTCGCAAACTGACGTCTGTAACAAATGTTACACAACATGTGACGAGAACAAAGGCATGAACAAATTGTGAGGCGGCACCCGCAGCTACTCTCTGACCGCTGACAAGCGACGTGTTGCGACTTATAAGTGACATCATATCCGTGACGGTGGGTGTCGCTTGTTCCCAGATCCCCTCAAGCTGTTCTGCTGTTCCTTAATTAATTTGAAAGCGATGGCAGTGACGTAGTTCGAGTTTTAGCTGTGGAGGAAATAAAATACAACTGTTAGCAATGATGCAATCAATAAATTGACGTCACTATTTGAAGTAATTCGTTCTAAAAGTTTTTTTTGCAATATGGCGAGATTTTTATAGTGAAACTTTTTTTACCGACGTCTAAAATATCTCCTATCTGACGCGATCGAATTTCACTCAGCTATAGCTACGCCAGATACCATTGTAGCCTTTGCGTAGCAGATGACATACGTAGTAAATGCGCAGTAGCTGCAAATTCATACAACATCGATCGCCTCGGCTGCTCGTACAGTCTGTATACTTGTCATTTAGGTAAAACCTTCACCTTCATCCTGGTTCTATAAAATCACACCTCACTAAAAACTCCACCGACCTCTAGGCGGGCTGGGGCGTGCTCGACTTCTCCTTCTTTTTCTCCTTCTTCTTCTTGAGGAAGGACGGCGTCCGGAGTCCCTTCTTCTTCTTCTTGTCCTTCTTAGGGGAGTCCTCTGTCGACACCTCCTTGGATGGCGAGCCCTGGAGACAGAACATTACATATGATTACACGTTGACACTTGAGCGTATCGAGTATCACGGGACTGGAGATTTTTACTGGAATTGGATCGTTCTCAAAGAGAAAGTTTCAGGCGCGTGTCTGGGCAGACGCATCTGCTTCCACATACTACGTCGAGCTCTTCCGTAATCGCGCAGCCGACGGCTATGGCGTCGCCTTTCGTGCGGTTTGTGCCTTCCCGGTAAAAACCCTTATTGCAAATGGCGGACACTGACGTCTTACGTCATCATTATAGATCAATGAGATGATCCGACTCGGTTGCATTCTATGTAATGCGAATTTAATGTCATTTCTATTTCCATAAATTCTGATATGACATTTTATTAATTATATCGCATCTAAAGCACTATGCTGACGTCTTTTGTGTCGCTTGTGTATCCGGTGGCCCATTAGATAATGTGAGGGAGAACCTCTATGCCCTGCCACCTGGCACCGCTCGCTTTCCCCTTAAGCTGTAAAACCCTCACCTCTTTACTGCTGTGAGAGAATGTGCTCTGGTGGGCGTCAGAATGGTCCCCGTTCAGGGTGTGCTCGCCTGGAATATAAAATCAATTGTTAATAATTGAGCCAATTTGATTCGTAAAATCAGACCCAAAACTATCCAAGTAATCCTAAGTATCCTAAAAAATTAATTCAGCATAAATATTGGGGTAATGTGATCCAAGATTGTGCTAGCAATATCATTGCGCACTCCTCACACCAGGAGAACGAAGTGTAGTTAAGACCCATCAAAGACGATCGGATATTATCTAAGAGCTGGCAGTTATGTAGCGTTCATTACAGTAACATTTGTATGTATAAAGTTACGCAATATGGGTGCGCCCCACTATGTGTGGGCATTATTATATATTCCGCTGTTACTAACGTAATAAAGCCTCTTGCTCGTACGATAATGTCGTAAAGTGCGGTCTGCGAGTAACCGGCTGCCCTCTGTGTGACAGAGAAGGAAGACGACGCATATACGTGGGAGTCCGAACTTACTAAGTGCCTCCGATAACTTGTTTGTCCCCAATGATACATAAGAAAATGATGCAGCGGCTCGAAGCAGGAGTTAAATAAACAACTAACACAAGGCCGGAGTGCGTGCGCTATCTGTGGGGGGTGTTGCCATGAAAGCCGCTAGATGGCACTAACTCGAACTAAACAACTACGAGGCCATGTGTGTTGTATGCAAACAAATTAGTCGTGCAATATTATCGCCTGCACATTGGGCTGCACTTATTTACTCAAATTTCATTTTCTCCAATTATCTACCACTTAGCCTTCAAAATCATATTTACTCCAATTATCTACCACTTAGCCTTCAAAATCATATTTACTCCAATTATCTACCACTTAGCCTTCAAGACATTAGGGCCTGAGCTAGGGCTTAGGGGCTCTTCTGAACAAAGTACTAGCAAATGCAATCCAGACGCAACATGTGCGCCAGCTCAACATGCTGCGTATAAAGTTGGAACCGAACTGGGACCACACGCACATCATAGAGTGGTACCTTTCCCCCGAGTAATCTCTTATTATCCACTTATGTATATGTCATCAAAGTAGTCCGACTGCTCGTTAAAGTTAATAAATGTCTATGTGTGTAGTTATGTACACGCGTTAGAAGTTAATAAATGTCTATGTGTGTAGTTATGTACACGCGTTAGAAGTTAATAAATGTCTATGTGTGTAGTTATGTACACGCGTTAGAAGTTATACTCCTTTGGCGTCCAAGAGACAGACAAAAATGTTGACTGTAGCTAACTCCAGGGTGTCGGTTTTTGGATGTGCACGTGCATCGTATACATTTACCCCTAACGTAGCGAAAGAAGTATAACTTCAAAAAGGAATAAGTAGGCAATATATTCACATATCTGGAGTTAGCATAAAAACGTGTGCAGTTCTTACAACTAACAAAATTAAAAGGCAAATAATTCAAGCGACACTCACCCTTGTAAGGTATCAACATAAAGCTTCTCTCACGGAACCAACCATAAGCTGAGCATGCGTTAGAACATGGACAAGATTGCAACTGACTTTGGCGAAGGGTAAATTGATTCTGGGATATGCAAAAGCTAACGCA
>JAFELO010000729.1:131449-162634 GCA_017140195.1 Eumaeus atala
AAATATACATTAGAAAGAAAGCAAACATATTATAGGTTATGTATAAATAAAAATTATACAAAAGAAATGTTAAAAAGAAAATAATAAAACACAACAACATTGAAACATATTTACTAAGACAAACATACTCCATAAAGCAAACAAAACGACACAGAACAAACAGTTACAAGCAAAAATGCATTAAGGGAGTTCCTTATTAAAAGAAAGACTCAGAACATGTGAAATATTTTACGTTCCATGCCTTAAGTCATTAACACACGAGTGGCACATGCAAATTAAAATTCATCACTCAAATACAAGAAAAGGAAAGGAAGAAATTTATTTAAATTTGTGGTAGTCTTTGCTACCCGAAAAATTATTCATTATTTTCAAAATAAATGGTGTTACATTAGTCTCTAATGTCTTCGAAGCTTCTATTAGACAATCTGATATTAAAATATGTGAATACAGTATTTTTTTAACTAATACTTGTATAAAATTTGTGCCAATAGTAATACTGTTAATATAATTAGATGTTTCCGCCGAACGCTAGGAATGAAAAATAAAAACTATTGAATGGTTCAACACTGAGTAGTGATTATTTTGCATAATTCAGGATACACCAAAATTTTGTGTTAGAGCCAGAATTATAAAATCTCAAACATGACACAAATACAACAATTACAAATAACCCTTAAAGAATATTTAGAAAATAATCTACTTTTAAAAACAAATAATATATATACTGAAAAATAAATGAATTCTTAAAAATAACAATTACTATATAAAATCTAAAATTGATAACATGAAACATTAATTATCCATAAATAATTAATGGATGTCTAATTTCAAGTTTTCCAAGTCGCTTAAATCAAAACTCTCTGTTAGCCTAAATTTCGAAATTAACTTATAGAATAAGGTGTCCTCAAAAGGTGGCCAACTGTGGTAACCTCGTTTGATACGCTGATCCCCAGAATCGGAAAGTAGCCTCTCCGTTAAATCACTCTCGGCTCGCTCGAAGTCTAAATCCAAATCATATTTCGGATATATTTTAGTGTCAACCCCATTATCGTCACCAAAGTATTCTGCCTGCTCCATTTTACCTCCAATCGCATCTTGTGTCTTGTCTGTTGGCTCCATTTCCATTTTATCTACCTGTTCAGTTTCTGTGTAGCTATTGCCTTCTATATCGATCACTATGAAACTTGAAAGTTCTGGAATTTTCTTAAAAGTTTTGTAATTTGTATCCTTAGGTGGTGACAAATCGTCAAAGGAAACCCAATATTTTATACCCCCTCTGTGTTCAGTTTGTGACATAGTTATTACATTTGTTTTTTCTACAAATGGTGAAGGAAATGTTTCATCTTTTTCGTAAAACGCACTCAAGTCATGTTTTACCGTTTCGTTTTGTTTGATCGGTGATTCTGAGCATTCTTGAAATGTATCACTGAACGATGTACTCAGTATGTTGCTGCAAAACAAATCAGAGTCTATAAATGCAGTGTTCATGACGTCGCCTTGTTCTAAAATGAAAGTTTCATTCAGTTTATTTCTAGCGTCCAGTTGGAAATTTGTAACTGTTGTTACATTGCTATTAATAATATTACTGTCATTTGTATCCAATTTTTTACATCCAAAATTATCTTTAGATATGTTTTTATAATTTAAGTATTCAAATTCATCACATATTTCAGCAAACTGATCTTCTTGACTATAGCTGTGTGACTTACACGCCTCAGTAGTTGTATATGAAATTAAAGAACTATCCACATCAGAATGACTATCAGTAGAAACATCAGTAATAAAAATTGGGTCAGTAGTAAACTTGACACTTTTGTGTTCATTAAAACCCAATTCAACACTTACTGTATTATTTATATCAATGTCCTTTTTCATGGGAATATCAACATTTTCTATCAGAGCTGTTTGCGATTCGTTATACAAATTAAACCAATTTGACGAGGTGGTAAAAATTATATCCTCATAATCTGCAACTGTCACAACATTATATGATTTTTCCTTACGAATTTTACTTTCACATATACGACATGATATATCAAAAATATAATAAATTATGGCTTCAACGACTTGGTGTGGTTCTACGAGATAATAATTACTTGCATCAGTTAACACAGAATCGGTTAAGTTAAAATTTTTCTCTATGCCTCTTACTAGTTCTGTGATGGAAAAATTTGCGCTACTAGTGGTTTCAATATTAACAATAGGATTATTTTCCCTATTTTCATTTGTAAATTCAATATGCTGACTGTAAATTATATTACTTTCTATAATTGAATTAAACTTTTGAAATATGATACCAAATACTTCGATAATCATTTCTTGTTTTTCAAAATCATCAGTAGAATTAAGGCTACACATTTCGTTACCCGAACTAGATACTGAATATTGTATGGTATCGGCTTTTTCGCTCGTTTTCAAAATATTTGGAGACTGTTGTTGATCAATTTTTGGGTGTGTTATATCTGTGAAAGGTGCATCAACATTTGTATTCATTACAGATAACACTTCACTGGTGGAGATAGTGTCTGACATAGTTTCTATTTTATTATTACTATCGTGTGACGATTCGCTATAGGAACTTTTAGATTCTTCTAATATAGGTTCTAGCATTTTTTGTTTCGTTACAAGTTGTTTTTGTGGCGAAATCTTAGAGTTTCTACTATAATCTTCGCAATATATGTCTATTGGTATTGTATAGTCTCTTATATCTTTTTCTACAAGTTCTTTTACAGGACTTTCGTAAGCCGGTTCACCAAAATCAAGGTCATCGGTAAAGCTGTGATATTCACCTTCATTACACTCTTCTATCTCTCGTTCAGATTCAACGACGGCATATTCAGCTTTAAATAAACCATCCGAATTTGTACTATTGAAGGGAGCCTCATCTCCAGTTTTTCTACTTGTTAATTTACTATCGTTTAATTCAAATTTTTGATTATTTATTTTACCAATCAAATTACTATTTGTGCCAGTGTGCATAGAAATTTCTTCTATATAGTTGTCTTCCGTAAATTCTTGACTTTCTATAAATTCGGTCTCAACTTTAAATAACGGTTGTTCAACAGTATTTATTCTAACCCAATCAAGTTTATTTATTTCACTCTCCTCGTGGCATTTGTGTGCAATGCTATTTAGAGAAGAGTAAATAGATTTAGCACCTATCTTATCTCGTAAAATTTCCCATGAGTATGGATTTCCCACTTCACCACAGGACAAACATCTAGGCACGTGAAAGTGAGTCGGTTCCTGGTACTTGATGTAAGAGTTGATAAATCCACTATGAGAACGTGTTCTATATATCCTATTTCCATTTGCTTTGGAGTTTCGTCGTGGCAAAGTATGAAAACACGAATCATCATCGAACTTATATCGATCGGAATCTGAAGAGCAAACTGAAAATAAACTATTTCTACTGCTGTACTTACTAGCAGGTTTGTTCGCGAAGCCTAACTTTCCTATTAAATTGATTTTACATTTAGGAATTTCAACTAATTCATATTTTTGAATGATATTTTTGAGATTTTCATTTCTGGAATATTTATAAACGGATCGCTTGTGTGCTGACAACGTTTCGCTCGGGTTAACTTCTTCGAAAACTGTACCTGTTAGTAATAATGTGTTAGTAATGGCGAAGATATGTTAGTGGTTGGAGAGGAGAACGAACGAGTACGAGCATGATATTCATCGTCTAGGACAGAGCTGAATTGAACCAGATGTTGTACCTTTGATTGATACATACAACCACCAGCTAGCACACACAAACATCACACTACCAACAGACAGGACACGATGGTCGAAACAACACAGGAGTCATGTTACCCTCACCAATTTTAACACAATCACCAATAAATAGCACACAAATAAGAACATAAATTACATTAAGAGAAACATGTAAGGTTTTTTTGTTGGTCAAATTTAAATTTTAGATTCTATCAAACTGATTTGCCAAATATATGGATCACTTGTCTTAATCTTAAATACAACTTTTCAGTCTTTGCACAAATGTCACACCACATTTTACGTCACAAGCCCTTTCAACCCCTACATGGTGATAACCTGGTTTAAAATCAACAAAATAAAATGTTGTGAGCTCGCCAGAACTAAGTCATCACACTGAACACTAAGTCACTGTGCACTGATAAGCTTCAGAAATATTTTTCTTTCACCCTCATATGTTAAAGGATTTAATTATACAACTTTCAAAGTTGTCTTCGCTTACTGTATAGTAATATCAACTTTTAGGACCTACCCTACAAATTCATGTCATTCTCTAACCGAATATTGTTCAATCTATCCATCAAATGTAAACCAGGTTACCACCGATTGGCCCACAAGCCACGATCTCACCTTTCCCCACCGTGCCGTGGACGGCGTGGTACTGGGCCCGCACAACGATCGGTCCCTGCACGGGGACGGAACTCGACACCGGTATCGACGACGACGCCGAGGGGACAGAGGACGTGGAGTCCAGGAATACCTCATCGTCCGACAGTAGGTTCGGATCTCGTTCATTCTCTTTATAACGAAACATTGTATGGTGCATTGGTCTCATATCTTACAAATAATGTAAATGGCGTTATTTTATTTCGCTTTAGATGTGTGGGTAATATAAGTTGCTATTGAGGGGCTCAAACCACGTGCACTTGTCATGCAGCCCCACACACACACGTGTACAGCAAACTTTGTTACCTACTATACAAAATATACACACTGGCTTCTAAGTACTGTTCTCCCTCTCTTGTGTGTTACTTCTAATTAATTAGTAAGGAATAATAGATCAAAGCAAAGCCGAGAGAAGGAAGTGGAGGTGTTAGTATCACATGTGCACATGTGTATTTGTGTGTGCTTATGACAACAGCAGAACTAACCTCTAGTCCGATCGGCGTGCGCGCGCTCCGCCGCCAAGAAATCTGTTGTATCCACTACGACAAAATAATACCATGCTGGGAGACACCACAACTCGGAAAACTTCAACATTCCACACATTTCAGAATTATATCATCAATGTTAAAATTCTTCAAAATAGCAGTAATTCAAAGCCTAATTGAAATGTATCAATTTTGCGATTTCCAAGATGTAGCATAATCAAATATACAAAAATTTCATGCTAAATTAAAATATATCTTTATTGCAAAAGAGTAAAATCGACAATCCCGCAATTTAATACCTTAATTTTTTTTTTAAATATTTAAAAAAATCCATCGTATACACATTTTAAACATTATGAATAATATTGGGCTTAAAACAGCACTCTGTGTCCCATGTTCACGTTCATTAAGTTGCGAGACATAATCAGCAAGCAATCAAATGCTTTATGCAAATCTAAAACTTTATAATAATAATAATGGAAATACCATGCGATTGATTTTATAATATGTCATGTCACAAAAATCATTGTTGGATGTGCCAATGAGTTTACTGCGAAGTGGAAGAGTTGGAATAAGTCGCAGCTACATGGAAAAATAATAGTCTGTGATCAATATCTACGCAGTTTGAACGTTGGAATTAACATTATTTACTCTATTTCAATCATAATAGCACATGGGTTTCATTTTAGACGTGAGTTCTTATGTTAGTTTTATGCCATTTGAAATATTTTTATAATCTTAACAATTCTCCCGTTCGAGTCATTTGAGATGTATTTAAAAAAACCGCTAGGTTTGTTAGAAAATTATGGATACAATCGAATAAAATTGATTGTGATTGCATGACACAAAATAAAATATGTAAATCATGTACTGTGAGTATCTCACATGTCAGAAGTAGCGGACCACTTACCGTCGCTCAGAACCACCTCGGGCTGGCTCCTAACAGGCGCTTGTTTCGTTTCTATTCGCAGCACGCGATGTTCTGAAATGTCACAACGTTTAAGCATGAAGTTCAAATTTTAAGTATGAAGTTCAACGTTTAGGCCCGAAGTTCAATGTTTGGGCATGAAGTTCAACTTTTAAGCATGATGTTCAACGGTTAAGCCTGAAGTTCAATGTTTAAACCTGAAGCTTTTTGATGATGTATGTGGCAGTGCTTAGTATACTAGTTAGAATAAAAATAAAATAGCACAAGAAAATTAGGACTAAAATGGTACAATAGTCAAACTCTAAAGCTATATAGAATTCGAGAAGGGTGGACGGTAAAATGTGTTTCATGACATATGTAATAAATAGATATACACAGACACACATCTTCCGGATAGTGCTCTACAGAGAACCGGATGCGATACGTCACGATCCTTACAGAGTTGTCCGCATCCCCTATCATGACAGCACTACCGGAGAATACCTGGCGAATGTGATGATGGAAATGTACATAGCGAGTAGTTACCGTCGCGCGACTCCTCTTCGGTGTCGGAAGGCGCCGTGTTGGGCGACGTGATCTGTGCCGCGCTGATGGCTTCCGACTCGGATATGTCAGTGTCATCTGAAACAGCCCGCCAGCCATACTATCAACAGCACGCCACGTACTGCGTGTCATGTTGGCACACACGTGGTCTGCCTCGTGGACTAGTGGTAGGCATGATCGACCAGTCGCGCGGTGGTCCGCGTCCCGGGCCCGCGGCGTCACACCCCCGTGCCTCGGGAGCACGTTAGGCCGTCGGTTCTACGCCTGATTTGAATGTGAAGTATGAGGGAACAGGGCGTGACCTTCAGCAGTATACTATGTCCTGTACATGTCGCTAGTCCCAATGGAGATGGCCGCCATATCCGAAATTCGGCTAAGACATTATTATCATTACACACGTAGCGCAATAAAAGTAATGAGTGCATGCACGCATTACCGACGACGCAATGCGTACGTACTATCACTTGTATAGAGTACTGTGCTCACTAATCTCTATGTATGGGCAGCTTAATACAAGTAGTGTCATGCTGCATTGCTGCCGAATAGCGTCGCACGACCGGGAAGATACCGTTCGGTCGTGTACGTGGTATGTGGCCGATACGTGACAGCTGTGTTTCGTGTGGTTTGTACATTTCCGGTGGCTCAATGTCAGTGTTATGGAAAGAGGGAAACACAAAAATTATGTAGATGGTTATGGGCGTCGTACACATTAAAAAGCTCCAGCTGCTCGTTCAACCTCTTAAGACTAAAAACAACTCGTGGTGGTACGCACAGTCGGGGCGCTGCTTCCTCTCGACGGTGCGGCGGTACTCGTCGATCTCGTTGTCGGTCACGTGGTCGAAGGGGTTGCGTGCGTACGGCGCGCTGTACATGGTCGCGTTGTGCTGGTAGCCGCGCTGGATGATTCCCTTGGACGCGGCACCCATCAGCACCTGCAAACGTGAACATAACCTACTAATGAACAAGCCAGACAAACAGGAAACAAACACCCGACAGCCGTCGTGCTGCTAAGAAAAAAGACAAATTTGCCGAAACACTGAACAGAGCCACCTATGGGATTTATTTGTGATTTAAAAGCATCCATGTTATTGTAATCGTTCTTTCCGCCAGATAACAACGTTTTATAACGTTGTTACAACAGACTAATTGGGTAGAATGAGTGCCCGCGAGGGTAGAGTGTACTCTCAAAATAATCCCCAGTGTGTGTATTCACAGAGTCCTCTCGCAACTTCCACCAGTTTGGACACCTCGACATACATCTCGCCCACTAGACTAGTTTGTACGTGTTCCGTGTTGATATTGTTGTTGTTTGTTGTTGGAAGCACCCTTGCATATAGATTGGTTATGTTATTACTATATGCCGTAAAACAACGCGCGTCTTGCCACTGTTACTAGAAGAGCGTGTACTCACAACATGGTCGCCGGTGTGCGTGTTCACCGCGTCCTCTCCCACCAGCTTGGACGCCTCGTCCCACGTGACTCCCTCTAGGATGTGCGACTGCGGTCCTGCGCTGATCTTGTCCGCGCGACGGTTATCCTTTATCTGTTACCATTGGATATGTTAAAACAAAATAGACTGACAACATTATGTGTATGAGTGTATCATGGTAATGCTTTAAAGTTGTTTCGATTTATGTAACTGAAGCTGCCAGATACTATTTTGTAGAATTGTGAAAGATTAAAGTGTATACTGTGCAGAGACTGCAGATGTATAGTAAATTTCTCTCACAACATTGTGTCCTATTCGATCAGCAAATTGATATCAAAATCAAACGATTCTCTTGATATAAATTTTGTAGAAATGTTCAATTATTATTTAATTTTTGAATCCAGCTTTGTGTTGATTATAAATTCGCTTTCAAAACTTGCAATGATCATTTAAATGAAAGTTATGTATAGTATTTTTTTCAATGTGTCATTACCGAGTATGGCTTGGTTTTATATATTACTAAAAATATATAGATATTTTTTTTATAATTAAACCGTATTGGTAATTAAATAGCAAATTGTCCAATTCTGAGCGCTCGTAGTGGCAGCCAGTGGACATGTGAGTGCAGGTGTGAGAAGAGTGGTCACCAGACAACTTACCTGCTGCTGCAGTTGCTTGAACTCCTTGGGGTTGGTGTTTTTGGGCACGAACTGGAGGGTGTCGATTTTAACCGGCGTAGAGTGAGCCGGGGAGCCGTTATCTTGCACCCACTACCCGTCGACATCCGACATTAACATTTCGCGTAGGGGCAAGAAAAAAAGATAGAATTAGTGAAAATGTTGCCAGCGTAAAAATAGGATAGGACATTAATAGGACAGTGCGAAGCTACCTGGCGTTGGCAACGAGAATGTACAGTTTTGGACTTGTATGAACCATGCAAAGCAATAAGTGTATTAAAAAAGCACAACTGTGAGAGTGAGTCAGCGTTACATCTTCTAGAATAAAAAAGAGATAGGACAAGGAGAGGAATGTGGCAACATTTTAACCAAACCATCTTTCGCCCTCACTGTACAGACTCGATGTGAACACCAGGGGATTATGAAATGCTGTTGAATATTTATTTAGCAATAATTAGAAAAACAAAAAGAAGTCCCATGACACCGGTGAAGAGAAAAGATATAGCCATTCAAAAAAAGTTTTACCTCTTCGTTGTTAGCGCCTACCCACTGCAAAACATTATTTTTATTAGTCACAACAAAAAAAAAATTACAAACGAAAAAAGGAGTTAGTATTCAAAAGCATTTCATATGAAGAGCTCGCGAAAAAATAAGATTTTGTTATTTATATATTATTTATTTTTAATATAAACTTTAGAAGCACAGGAAATTATAAAAGCCACCCAATTTATCTAGATCCAGAGAAATTATGATTAAATAAACTGGGATCTCAAAATACACACGTTAGCTTACAACTAAATATAAGGCGTCTTCATACGGAGAGCGACACTGCGGCGTCGGCCATTTTTACGTAACTCTATCACTGTTTACTAATCTAGCTAAGATGCTACACGGAATAACGCAATTGGTGAATTAAAAACAATGATTTTAAATTGTCCTAGCCTAGTAAAATGGCGATATCGTTACGTATATAGAAATAGTTATAAATTATATTGTAAAAATATAGTAAAGTACCTGTTATGTTATTGCGAAATAATCAGGTACATCCAAGCGAACAAAGTCAGACTATTTCCCAAAACAATCGAAACGCGTATAAATGATTTAATAAGACTTTTGTACAAAGTTCTAAAAAATACGTAAATTGTTTCGAAAGTAAGATTTAATATAATTTGGTTCTTATGGTAATTCGAATCAACAATATAGATCAATTTCTAACCAAATCCGTCGTATCGCAAACCGTATGAGGCGCCGTATCTTTGATAAACCTCTTATTTTTAAACATTATAATAGAAATAAAAAATTTGAGCTTATGTATTAAAAGCTATTTTGGAATGTCTCAGTGAATATTGTTACAGATGCCTCATCCAATATTGACCACACCCTATATAAACACAACACACACTTGGGCCAGTGCCAGTGTAATGGGCCTTCAAAACACAATTGTTTAAACATTACTAAATCAAATTAGGCTCGGTTGCTATGATATTTTCACCTTATGTTGTTACTTGTGACAGTCTAACTGACAGTTATAGTGATGCAATTGAACGGAATTTAATCGATTAATTTAAAATATCGATTCCAAGGAAATAGAATTTGTAATTATTTTAATATTTTAGGTTTTCTGATTTTGAACTTATTTCATGTTATTTTTGTGATGAATATAAGAAGCGGTTTGATTCTGAAGACATAATCTTATGCATTGTATCTTCCCTCTGTCCGTACCTCTGGCACTAGTGTCAGTAACACATATATAAAAAGTAATTCTCAATAACCAAACCAAACAACCTACAAATATCTAGATTACTAATTGTAAGTTGTATGGTTGGCAGGGGCGTCAAGGGGATTTATAAGGGGTTTACACGCCCGTTTTCCCACTCATCTCCTTCCATAGAAGACAACTGGTGTTCGAAAACGTAATTTAATACGTACACCAATGTGGTAGAAGAGGTCTTGGCCCGCCATATTACAAACATATCGCCATAATTCAATTAATATCAACATCTCTAAAGCGTTATAGATAGAAATTTGTGAGGCAGTAGTGGATAAAATAACGCGGTAAATATTTGTAATAATATCTGACGATATATAAGATTATAAAGCAATTAACATGTTCACATATATTTAATATTGTAGGGTTAGCAAATAAGTTTTAAAAAGGAATATTTTCTGAATTAGTACGACGAATATACAATTTAGTAGAATTTGTGTACTGTCTACACTACAGTGGTAAGGTCAGCAACCTAATGTTTCCAATCTACCAGACATACATTATAAACAAAGACTTTTCTCCTGACCACTATTTTACGTATATCCTGTTATACTTCTGCTCTCGTGTCTTACTATGTAAACAATTCAATCTTTATTAAAAACCTTACGTTTACTATTTCTACTTCTATTTCCTGTTGAATGATCAGTAATACCAAAAATGTCTATGACATCTAATTTCAGCAAATCAAACGACAAGAAACGGCTGCATATAAAAAAGTCACAAGACTAGTTTATTGTGTACATTTTAAGACAAGGCAATTCTATTTAGATACTATTATGCTGACAGTACTATAAAAAATCTCCAACGTTTAGTACAATTTACATAGATCATTTTAAACACTTTACTTAGCACTTACATATAACAGTCAAGCGAATACATGTTTTGTTAAGTTTCCTGCGGTGGACGAAAAAAAAAATGATAGAGTATAATGTTTATCATGGGGATGTGATACTGTAGATCCCTCAGTAAATAATGCAGCACTGCTAGATGTTGTCATAAGGCCAGTTATCAATGTTATAGGCATGATAATATCTAAAATGATCTATGCAACTGTCATATTAGTGGCATAACAATATTGCGAACCAGCTAAATGCACTGGGCCCTAATCGGAAGCGGTGTCCTTGGATCCCGAAGGGACCCTCTGTTATAAATGCAAGACAGCTAAATGCACCAGACCCTATCGAAATCTGTGCCCCTTTCAGAAGGAACTTTGGCTTTTAGTTGGTTGAATGTCGTGAGGGCCCCGATGCATGTGCCACGAGGCTCAGTAATGTTACGCCACTTTGCTAACCGCTGTCTACTCCGCCTCAACCCGTATGTATTCTACCTTGGTGATCTTCTTGGGGTCGCTGGTGCCGGTCTCCAGCACTTCCACCTTCTGGTACACGTTGGGTGAGTTGAGCCAGCGGGTCCTCTCCCCGGTCTTACCCTGGCCCTTCTTCCATAATCTGAAATTAATTGAAATTTTAACATCTAGATGCGCGCGAATTGGGGCCATCAGTTATGACGTCACACTGGCACTGTGCACGAGAACTTGGATGAACCTATGACTAGAATTAGAGATGCAGCTCAGCAGCGTGGCCACGATAGCATCACGGAATGGCTGCGTGTGGTGTAACTCATTTAACGATGATGATGATGAGATTCTTTTTTTCCATAGAATAGAGGGCGCGAGGTACCTCCCCGGTCGTGCCGGCCCAATTCCATCGCATAGGAGGATGTACTGTGATGCACCATGCATTGCACTACCTCCTCCTGCCACTTTATTAGAGTTTAATTTTAATTCTCATTTAGAACTTAAATTCGACATTTATATACACACACTAGCAGTGTCCCGAGGTTTCACCCACGTTTATATTTAGGTGTTGAAGTTTCATAAGTGCCGATACACGTATTTATTTATTTGTAATCAAAGGCCCGAAGACACTTCATACTTCGAACTTCTGTTGTGTATGGGTTCCCCGTACATAACATTACATAGATACGAAATGTTATGTTAGTGTAAATGTTAGTCCAGAGAAGAAGAAGAAGTAAATGTTAGTTCGAGGTAGAATATCCAGAAACTCTTCAATATGTATCGTCATTTCTAATCAGTTGCACAAAAATAATGTTTCAAGTTTCTAACATAAAAAAATGACTTTCATCCCCTATTAATCTCCCTTAGGGGTAGAAATTCCAAAATATTTTCCCTGGTGGGTGAAATGGAACTCAATGAAACGACCCTACTCGCCAAACTCAATGAAACGACCCTACTCGCCAAACTCAATGAAACGACCCTACTCGCCAAACTCAATGAATAGGGTCGTTTCATCTCGCCAAACTTTGAATAGTCTACGGCGATGATGAATCTGACAGTCAGGACCTGTCATTTTAGATAAGATCTACATCACAAACTATAAGTTTTAACATTTGCGATGAATTACTATCTGAACCCCGCGGTTTTACCTACTATTTTTTTCGAGCTGTGAGTTGACTCCTTACAACGGTTACGTGGCGTTTTCCACTCGAGTTTCACACTGGACACAGCTCTTGTGCTACTTCTGATTGTACACTATGTCAATAATAAATTTTATTGAAATCCTTTCAGTGTTCGAGGCCGCGCTCTCACCCTTGTCTGTAGAGCTCCTCCTCCTCCAGGAGGTACCCGAGGGAGGACACCGCCGGGGGCACCTCAACGTCGTTCTTGGGCTTGGGTACGTCGTTCTGGAAAAATAAACCTCGACATGAATGGAATAAATACATCAGTGACATCCGCGCCACTGCTGCGTCGCCCCGCACCTGTTGTGTGTTGTAGTCCTCAGTCACGTCATATGAAAGACCTTACACTACATCGTAGTCGGTAAAAGCTTGTCCCACATTTTAGTGGTCACACAGGCTGCTTTATTAATAAAAATTCATGAAAGTTTTCGTAATGTTAGTGAATGTTATTCGTATAGCCCCCCCCCCCTGCAGCCTCACGTGGCTGACCCTGCGCCCGAGCTAAAAAACAATACGCCGCTATATGATGATATGCTCGACATTCACAACTGAATTTATAACTATGCACTTTTTTCTTTTAGTGTAGGGGGACAAATGAGAAATTGGAGCCTTTCTACGACTACCAACACCCATGAACATCAGCATAATCACCATGCCTATGCGTTGCACCTCCAAGTGATATGGTCTTGTTCATGCAAACCGGCACAACAATGTTTACCTGTCAGCTTGTACATTTATATTAACGTAATTATTCTATACTCGATATTAATAATAATTTACTTAGTAATTTCCGAGTGGACAATATTTCTTAAATCTATTTTTTACGCAATTGATCTCGTACCATTTTATTATCACGAATTTGAAGCAATTTGCCTGAATCGAAAAGCGAGAAATGGTCAAGCAAATTATTGCATAGCGAAGATACTGATACTGTTGAGTGCGCCGACCTTGATGAGCGGACGCCGGTAGATGTAACCGGTGCGGAAGCCAGCGTTGTCCAGCATGCGGATGAGCGCCTCGAACTCCTCGCCGCCCACGCGCCACTTCACCGCATCCGTAGGCGGCTTGCGAGACTGCTCGTAGATCTGCGGAGTGGAGGAGTAGTCTGAGCACGTGACAGTAGTCTCACACGCAGACTACTGTGCGCCCAGTAGTCTCACACGCAGACTACTGTGCGCCCAGTAGTCTCACACGCAGACTACTGTGCGCACAGTAGTCTCACACGCAGACTACTGTGCGCCCAGTAGTCTCACACGCAGACTACTGTGCGCCCAGTAGTCTCACACGCAGACTACTGTGCGCCCAGTAGTCTCACACGCAGACTACTGTGCGCCCAGTAGTTAGAGCTCAAACCATACGGTGGTCACAACACACTATAGCACACCCCTTGTTAGCTCTGACTTCCATCAAGTGTAGGATAAACATTAGTGCTAAGTATACACCTAGTTCTCAGGTCAGTACAGCAATAGTCAGCAGATATTGACTCACGACAACTTTATTGCAGAAGAAGAAAGCAGAAAGTACTATTCAGTATCAATTACTGTACATCTCTCACTATAAGTAGTAAGTAGCGCTCCTCCCTGGCGAGGAGTGTGGTAGCATGACGGAGTGTATCCAACGTACAAGAGCACAGGCGTAATCACAGCAAAACAAGTAGTCCGTTCATACAATAGTTTCTTTATTTTAGTAGCCAGAGTACACAATAGTAGTTTGCACACACAAGCGTCAGCATAATTATTCAGAGGAAACAAGGATCGTCTCAGCACACTACAACAGTCGGAGCAACCCACCTGGCGCCTGGTCTCCTCATCCAGCAGTGTGATCTCATCCAGGGGCAGGCTGGAGAGCCGCAGCTGCACCTCGCAGGCGGCCGTGAGGTTCTTGGCCTGGAAGAAGGCCTCCTCCAGAGTGGCGCCGCAGCAAAGCGCGCCCGCGCCGCTCAGCATCAGCACCTTACCGTGGGGGCCCAACGAGCGGAATAACTTGTCGCGTTCCTCGTTATCCAGCACACCTGCAGATTTAAAAAAAATGAGGCGCGTGAAAACGAGCCGTGGAAGCGTGAATCTTACCTCACTCTATTGTTAAACAATTTCAACCGATTTTTAACATTGAATTATCTTGTACGTTTATAATCCAACATAGTTTTGTTGATATTAGAGGCGGCGCGTCTCGAACGAAATAAGTGTATTAAAATATGTAACTGTAGTAACAGTAACCAACCGAGCGTAACATCAGCGTTACGCTTTGCCTTGCTTACGTTTCTTGAGACAAAACAAAGAAGACATATATCTTCCGAATTATTTTCGTTCTTAAGGAGTAACACCAGCTATCTTTATGAATGTGAAAAACAAAAAATTGCCCTCGAGCTCCCTGCGATTATACTAAGGAGTTATAGTGATTGCCGACAAGCGGTGGGCAACAACGAGCATTGGACAATGCTCGTTCCCACCGCTGCCGCTACCGGTAAGTGGTGGTAAAAAAAACATTTAACCATAAACTGGTCCATTCACCAGAATACTAGTACTCACCATATGGTAGGGGATGGTAGGCGATCTCCCCCAGCAGAGCCGCCTCGTGGCTGAGCGGCAGCAAGCCTCGCTTGGTGGCCGACACCGCCAGCGCGCCCGCCGACCGCACGTGCAGCACGCAGCGCACGTCCGGCCGCGCCGCGTGCACCGACGCGTGCAGGGAGAAGCCTGACAAACGACACAGTAAACACATTACATTTTATGTCAGTGTTATAATTATGTGGTGGTACCCTCGGTTCAGGGGTACACGTCATAAGGTAGTCTAATCACTGGTAAGTTCAGCTTGTGTCTATTCCGAGTATTTCTAGCATGAATATAACTTTTTCTTATAATTTATATTTTTACGTACTTACATTACATTACATAAGTATCGACAGCAGTTGTGCTTTGGATTTCTTTGATTATTTACGACCAATGTACGGTCGGGGCACCCCAAGAAAGGCAGCAGCACAAGCAAGAGACTGCCACACCAATCCAGAATGGATTCATCTATCAGCGTACGTTGAACGATGCAAATAACGGCAGTATGTCTAACATTTTCGTCCCTTTTACGAAGTCACTCGCGCAGTAATATCCAGCGACCGAGAGAGATGTTACACATCCATAACGGCGCTATAAAGCGTTATACTGGTTGAATATACGTAAAACCTATGACGCCATGTACAGAGATATTTTCCAATATAGACCACTGACCTTCAACGTTGACGGGGAAGTTGGTAGTCCCCTGGTCCTGGACCACTCCCTGCATGTCCACCTTGACCAGCGAGGAGGCGGTGACCTCGTGCGGCAGCAGCCCTCTCGGCGTCGTCAGCACTTGCTCCACGGCGGTGTTGAGGCGAGCCGTGATCTGACCCGCGACGCCGGCTGAAACATGAATACTAACATTAGAATGTATTTTAGTTTAACATAAAATTTCACATGGCTTCATAATACCAGAGATTATTTTACCCATCATAATATCTACCAATCTCTTGTGAAAAAGAACAACACCGAGTGTTCCACGCACATTTTCAAAAAAATACTTCTAGACATTTCTTTACTTTCCCCCCGCCCCACCCACTATCATAATTGTTGTGCGTCACTGACTCCGGAGCCAGCCGGGTAGGTCGAAGAAGAACAGCACTTTCTTCTCTGGCCCAACCTCATGTCGTATGACGTCGAAAAGCTATTAACTCACTCTGGGTCCAGCCGAACAGATCGACGAGCCGGTAAACGGCCGCAAGTTTGCAGCGCAGAATCTTCTCCCCCTTCTCGTAGCCCACGCCCTCAATTCCGCGGATGTCGTTGATGGGCAGCACGCAACTGGGCCCCTGGAGGAGAAACAGATATCGTTAAAACGCTTAGAGCAAACAGCACGACGCATCCCTCGACAAATCAATGAACCAAGCTAAAGAGCACCCTAATGGCAATATGGATGATCTAATCATTTCACGGCGTTTCAGTTTTAGTCGCAAATATTCTTTCCTTGCTGTTTAAATACTAGGATTATTAGAACGGCCTAAAATATTTTAGGTTAATCTACTATTCTGGTTTCTTGTTGTTATATCACATCCTCGGTGGTTCTAGACCGCGACTGTCTACTGTAGATCACCCAGGTTGAGACTGACGTTTGTGAGCTCGAAAATTGCCACAATTGTGTTGTAGGCTCTCGTTTCTCCTCGAATTATAGCGAGGAGAACTATAGATATTTGTGGTTCCTTTGACGGTTATAGCCATTTACCTGAAATCCTTTACAGTGGATCATTCCTTGAAGCTTCGGTGTGCTTAACATTCTTTTACATGTCTTGGTGTTTTTAGATCGCGACGTCACAAGATTGATTTGACAAGGGATCTTCATAAATCTTAGAGACCTTCCGACTCGGAAATTAGTGAGTAACTAATTTCCGGGTCGTTACGACCATGCCGGTGAACATTAACCATGAAGCCAAGACCCTGGTGGGATATGTGACCACTCACCCTGAGGCTGCCGGTGTGCAGCCTGCCGCCCACCATCTCCCGGATGCGCTGCAACAGCGGCGCGTCTCCTCCCTCGTGCATCTGCTGGTCCAGCACTCGCTCCAACTCTTCGCGGAACAGCTTGGAGGACATTAGCGCCTCAACTCGCTTACGCCGCTCCATCTCACGAACGTCCTGCAAAATATAACGGACTATTGTTATACCAACTTTTATAAAATAAATGAAGTAAAAAAGAAATGTTTCTATACAAAATACACCCCCTTCCTCAACATCTGAGGGATGAAAATAATGGGCCACCGTTCACGCGGATGCGGTCTCCCGTCAGGTGGTCGCGCATGCAGCGGGCCCAGGTCCCGTAGATGAGCACGCGGTCCATTGTCAGCCCTATTGAACATAGCGCTCGACAATCGAACCACAAACTCGTCCAGCGAGTTACGGACGTAGCGACCGGCTCCTGTGATGACCCGTAGGGAATTTTTTTCGTAAGTGAGGCGTGACCGGATATACGTCCTGTAAATCCCCAGTTTCGTCCGTGTAGGAAGTCCGGACGCTAGTACCGGCCACAGCAAAGCGCGGGCTGTTCTCGCCAGGTTGACCGCTCGGTCCACCTGCGAGACCATCCGCAGCGCGTGGTCGATACTGCATCCGAGATACACGACTGACGACACATCCTGGCCTCTGAACTTTAACCGCCCCGGCATGGAGCGTCTTTTGCAGACATATAGCGCCGTCGTCTTATCCACGTTGACGGACACAGAGCAGATCGCATGATGTAAAACACTCGACGCCAACAATTACGAATACAAATTAAAAGTCACGTACTAACTACACACTCATTGACAACTTAGTAATAATACATGATTGCTTAGACGGACGACAAAAGGCCAGAAACTCATAAATAATCGTCTCTTATAGATGGGCGGAGATTCAGAGTTTCAGAGCCCCAAAAAGCAGATTAGATGATTATTTATTTATTTTATTCTAGAGACTACATCATACATGTGTGCATGAAACTAATCTATTTAGTCTAGATTAGTCGGTAATCGCTGCACTCCGTCCTTATATTGAGGACTCATTTCAAAAATTGTGATAAAGCGTAGTAAATATTAGTAATACACCGCATCCTAGTCATTGTTAAACATTCTTATCATTTTAGTCGGTGCGAATTTGTGCGGAGCACAGACATCCTTTAACTAACGCCGCTCACCTCGTAACAGTAATGAGTTCGTGAAAGGTGGCAGAGACGCTCGCTAGAGACAGGCGGCAGAAACGCGCGCTAGAGGCAACCGACAGACAAGCGCACTAGAGCTTGACGGCAGATACTCGGGCTAGTCTCAAATGGCAGAGTTCCCCAGTAGAGCTAGGCAGCAGAAACGCGCGCCAGGGCAGACGCGCTAGACCCAAGTGGCAGAGATGTGCGCTAGAGCATTGCGGCAGACGCGCCTCGGAGCCAGACGGCGACAGTCGGACACTCACCGCGTCGATGTCGGCCGGGCGCTGCTTCAGCCTCTCCTCCTCCTCGGCGGACAGCGCGCCGGTGCCGTTCGGTAACGTCTCGGTGTCTGTATCCGCCATCTTGCTCAATATCTGCAACCAACACACGACGACAATTAACACAAATTATATCACTCGCGTCCCCACCGACGAAGCTGCCACATAATTCACTGAATTCTAATCATAGACAACGACCCCGAACCCAGAGTTCAGCAGCAATTTAGCAGGCTCCACGCTGATACTGAATACCTACACAGAAACACCTTCCATCTATTGAATTGGTCATATTGGCCACAACCCAACGTTATCCGATTGGACTTACGCACATCCTAGCTGATAAACACAATAAGGTGGGTACAGGCATCCCGCGTAGGTATTGAGAAGTTAGTCAGTCGACGTAAATTTCTTCACGCACCGGTATCATCATTTATTTTCTTTATTAATAAAATACAGTGGCAATTCATTTGATTAGCAAAACAAGCAGTGAACAGATAAAAGCATAATGGAATTGCGGCTGTGTTGGGCGGTCTATTTCCGTCCACGTCACACGTTCGTAATGCGAACACTCAAGCCACCTCACCACACCGACCACGGGCATCAGGTCGGTGCGTTGTGGTGACACGTGCCACTTCATGTCTGTGTCACCGCCGGGTTAAATCCTATTCGATGTCGCAGCTATTTCTTTCAAATCGTATACAATGATTGATTATAAAATTGATAAAAGTGAAATGATATTAGTTTAACCCTCAAATGGCGTAGTAGGGTAGTAGGGTTGTTACACAATAGTATTTTGAATCAAAAAATTGTTATTACACAATAGGTATCAGGTTTTTCCAACCCTCGCTATTAATCGCCTATAGTGTTGGCTCCTTCGCTATTCTCGGACCGATACGACTTAGGCATCTCCAAGAGAGCCCACTTATCTTCATAAGTCCGGCGACGCATCTGCGAGCCCTCTGGTGTGGCGTTGTGTTGTTGTGTCTATGGGCGTTGGTGATCACGGTGGCCCCACATCTCGTTTGTCTCCGATGCTGTAAAAAAGAGTCAAGACTAGGTCTGAACTATATTTAAGTGACACGAAGTAAGAGATCAGCAAGATGTCAGTCAAGTTAGAAGGTGAACACTCAGCATTCCGGTGTGGGGTATAACATTCTGCACAATCATAGGATATGCCGATTGCCAACACGGCGTGACCTTCACATTAACTTATTTAATGTATTTTATTTCTATTGATCTCAATTCTATTTACGTTTACGTAAAATAATGTGGTATAAATTATCGTCGATGTAGTAGAGATGCGTGTGTGGGTTGTGGGTTTCTTATACACACAGATAATCTCTTGTGAGAACTTTCGAGAGGCCCTGCGCCCATCTTCGTTAACGTTGCAACTAGCAAGATATTTCGCAAGCAGACTAATTTATAATATTATAATTTATATATTTATAATTTATAATCACTGGTACATTCAAATCTATTTCGACTATATTATAGATCTCACAGCTTATTTTTTGATAAAACAGATTCATTTCGATTTTTACGGAGACACATGACTTTTTCTAAAATATATCGGGAGTTGATCCTATCTCATTTCCTTCATTGGCTTCGGATAACCGTCGGGGTCATGGTTATATAACAAGAATATACGTACACGCAGACTCCTTTCTGATACTTTCGGAACTGAGCGCTCATCTCCGTTGCCCCTAACAACTATCAAAGTTCAGCCAATATTTCGCAAGCGCTGACGACCTAGTTCCGCCATTTTTTCGCAACAGTTGCCACATCGGGCTTCGGCCCGCTGGGAACCGCACACAATGACTCACGATTGTGAGTAGAATTACGTGATATCATTAGTAAATGATGGCCATGGATTGTTCTGTCATCATCACATCATTATAATCATCATTTCTGTAAGGGTCGGTAGGACCGGCAATGGTATCTCGCGCTCACATGGTACCCGCGCGAAGTGATGGGTTAACTTTCTTGTAGTATTGACGCACAGGAATAGTCTCCGGTGGTAACGGATGGGCATCAGCAATTACTATACTACTCCCGAATACTCGCATACTGCAATAAAAGCTTACCCAAACTTAGGAATGACCTGTAAAGGCACCATCTTTCAAAATGTACCTTTGTGTTTTACTTACGCACGAGAGCAATATTTATCTTCAATTAAAATTATTCCAGTGTACATTTTATTTATAATCCGTTAAATATTTAATTTACAATTAAAATCGGTAGTTTATTTTTATCTTGCACTACTTTTATCTGTATACATAATATTGTTCTGAATAATTGTCTGAGTGACTGGTGACACAAGATGCATATTGGACCACTGGGTATGCAGGCAGTAGTGCAGCAGCTCGTACAAGAGCAAATCTCGAAAATTTCGTTCTGAGGAGGTGAAAAAGATTTCGAAAGATCAAGACGCGCATCTAGTGGTACTCTTGAATGGCAAGAAATATTCTTGACGTTCAATGATAGACGTTCAGCGGTAGCTGCCGATACAGAAAGGCTTAATAACGATAACAATGAAGAATATTTCTATTTTCCTATACATTACGTATATAATTATATATATTATATAAGTTTACAGGAAGACTTACTTACCGTTGGTAGTGTCCTCCTATGCAATGGAATTGGGCCGGCACGAACGGAGAGGTACCTCTCGCTCCCATAATACTGCCGTTTAGTGACATCTTCAGTGTCGCATTTCGTGCGGTTTGTGAGGAGTAGGGAAGGAGGGTAAAAGATCGGCATGGTAATTATGTTGATGTTTATGGGTGTCGGTAGTCGTACAAAGGCTCCGATTCCTCGTTTACCCCCTTATTCTATAAAAAAAAATCACTACATCACTACGTATTCGTGTTTAGCAAGAGACGGATGATAATGATCATGGCGATTACCGTGACGTGGTACACGACTGACAGTGCGGTTTGTGCGGCCCGCGTTACCCACTGTGCGGTGTACCTCGCTAATACTGTAAAATTACAGTGGACAGTGAGAGACTAGCTATAGCTATTCCGACTGGTATCATACTATTTCTCAGTACAACTTTGTCTAGGGCACAATGGACCGCCCCACCACCACCAGGGGGTTATCGTACACAACGCCACACGGAACTCAGCAGCCTAGTCGTTCTTCTTCTCTCAGAGTCAATATTCCCGCTGTTTAAATGAGAATTAATAGTCAGTAATGTCGATTTTTATTTTAGTAAAGAAATAGAGAACGCACGAAATGGACATAATTGTGCGTTTAATGGTGCGTTTTAGGGTTCCTTATTTCGAAAGAAAAAACAGAAGCCTCATAGTATCATTTTACTGCAGGTCCGTAAGGAAATGTATAGGATACTTCTCGGTTTTGTAGATTTTTTTCAGACATGAGATTATGCTGTGGAAGCGAAGAGGAGCCCAATACAGCTTCATCAGACTGCTATAATTGCTCGTCGGGTGACGTGACTAGGTTTGGGGTGGAAAGAGGGGCCGACCCCTACAGCCTATGGTCAGCAATGTGATGATATAATGCAGATAAAGATAAAAAGCTTAAACTGTTATATTTTATAGTGCTATCACAGGCAAGGCTGGTTGTCTGTTAGTCGGTATAGGGACGGTGTTAATTTACGTGACAACGGTCCTATTCTTGAACTGTGTACCTCGCGATGGAGTGAATGAGACGACTTTTTACGCCGACATTTGGAATATACGACGTCGAACTTACTATGACGTCATAGTTACGTACGTGCAACTACCGTATAGATTTACGATACGTTATCACGTCTACATTCATTTGTACGACAACCGGCGCCCATGAACATCCACATAATTACTACACCGGCTACTCACAAACGGCACGAAACGCAACACAGGAGATGCCACTTTACGGCGATATTATGTGAGCGATAGGTACCTCCACGGTCGTCCCGGCAATTCCATTGCATAGGAGGATGTAGTGTCATGCACCATGTATGGCACTACCTCGGAGGAGGTACTGCATGCATGACACAACCTCTTCCTAAGCTAAAGGCAACATATTACTAGGTATAATGAGCGCATACGGCCGCAGCACGCAGTTTCATTGTTCCGTGCGAGTGGCAAGTGTAAGTTTGTCAAGTTCTACATACCGTCACGCGCCTACCTCCCGATGGGAGGGGCCACTTACTGTCTCCTACTGTCTACACTATATTATAAATAACTAATATTATAAAGAAAATTTTATCGTTTCTGTTTGTTTGTTGCATTTCATAACAATTTCTAAAACGTAAGAGATCAGTACGGAAACTTCGATAATATGCAACCAAAGGTTTGAAAAAATGACAATATTCTTCTTATTGTTATTCTTTCGACTTTGCTTTACTTGGACGTATTGTAGGAGTGCAAGTTCGGTTCCAATTGTCAAGGAAGTTTACCCTGAAAGGAGAGATCAATTGCCTAAGATAAAGCTACTAACTACGTATATAATATAGATATATTAAATATATACACATATTTTTAGTTTTATGTTGTAATCTAATATTGTTATTTTTAGTTTTATGTTGTAATCTAATATTGTTATTTTTGAAAAAATCACAAATACAGTCAACAAATGGAAAAAACACAAATGTTAGAATTGATTTCAGATTAATAGGGCGGGGTATATCTGGTGGAAGAATATCATACAGAGAAATGTGCAACATGGGACATGAGAATAATATCTGTTCAGGGGATCCTTCGTCCAAACCACATTCACAAATTGAAGAATCTTTTACTCTGTCAATATTAATTCTCATATTGCTACAGAAGTTATGCTGTCCTGACAGGCGTTGTTCTGTCATCAATTTTATTTGTTGTCATATTTGTTATTTTTGTACTTTCGTACTGATATACGATATATTCTTCATATTTTCATTCTGTTAAATATTAATGCGAAGTCGGGGCGGACAGCTAGTATAGTACATAATGCATACGTGATTTTATATTCTATACAAATTACACATGTTACAGTCGAGATGGAGATGGACAAATAAAAGTTGACCACTTAGGTGGGTTGATGGAGCCAGGCATAGGGCTGTCACAAGTTATAGTACAATCTCGACAACTGGCTAGTGTTTTTGAAATTGTATTATTTTATCAGACAATTTATAGTCTAATTTAAAAAAAAATGGCAATTTTACAAATATCACATCAGAATTACGCCGCACTACCGGATATGAACTAAAGGAATCGTTTAAAGGCTAGGAGAGCAACAGATCTGCACAACTATTAATGTAATGTTTGGGATGTTTATGGATGTAGTCAGCCACAACAAAGCAACCACTGTTAACACAAAAGACGATTAACACTGCATTTATACAAATCCTGCCCAACGGCACTCGGAACGCATGCCCTTGACAGACAAACAAACGAGATGCTTTATCACACGCACTGCTGCCTCCAGAGGTAAAGGTCGAACGTATCAAAAATTCTTATCAGGCACACCGCACGCACACTACACCGCACGCACACTACACCGCACGCACACTACGCCGCAGACACTACACCTCACGCACACTACACCGCACGCACACTACACCGAACGCACGCTACCCCGCACACACTACACCGCACGCACACTACGCCGCACACACTACACCGAACGCACGCTACCTCGCACACACTACACCGAACGCACGCTACCCCGCACACACTACACCGTACGCACGCTACCCCGCACCCACTACACCGAACGCACATTTTTTACTCTTAACACGTCAATTACAACAACTCGAAACGAAGTAATTTTAAAACATAAAATAAAAATGGCGACTGTATTTTATAATTCGAAAAAAGCAAGGCACTTCAAAACTCAGGATGCTGCTAAAAACTCATGGTATTCTAAGACACTTCAAAGCGAGATCCTCGAGTACCTTTGGTTGTGAGGATATTAATGATATTTTACGTCCCTATGCATGGAAAGGAAATTAGACTGCTATAATATAATTCTTAATTCGTTTCAATTAGCAAGTGTCAACCCTGGCTCATGGTGTATGCCAGAGGTCGTCGACCCCAATACCATGACATTTTTGACACGAGCACATTCTAAGTACGAGACGCCGATCATTACTCACAATTGATGGTAATTTGTACCCGACTGCGTCGCCGAGGAGGCAGACGCGTTTCACAGTTATACTCATTACCGACACAGATCGCGGTATCACAGATATTCCAACACTCGTACTGCCCCGCCTGTCCCGGGTCGGACGAAAGTGTTATTGCGATTTTTCATTTTCTAAACGGTGCGGTGTCAGGTAGTTGGCGGTGTCACACCCCCGTGCCACGGAGAGCACGTTAAGCCGTCGGTTCAACGCCTGATTTCTCTCCGGTCGTGTCGGACTGCCGTCCCATCGGTACAGGAGAATGAAGGAACCGGGAGTGCACACAATTGTGCAACACAATATGTCCTGCGTCGTTGGCGTAGATGGCTGCCGTGGCCGAAACTCGGCTAGAACGACAGTATTATTACATCAGTGTGCTCTCTCGTACCGTTCAGTAAGAGGTAGTGCTGTGCTGCAAAACTGCAGCGGACAGCATATAACGCGTGACCTAATAAACTCAGTTAATTACTACTTAGTAGAAACCGCCAGCGCATCTCAATAGGACTTGTTAATGACAGATTCAGGGCGAAGCCCTACGCATCACGCTGAGCCCGCGGTAATCCGATAAAGTCGCTGCTGGCCTATTCACACAGTTAAGCGAACCCGAGTAGTTTGTAACGGATAGCGCTGTAGCTGCGTTGCAACCTAAACCGGCCGGCACGATCGCCGACATCTCGCGCACTTGATACCGGCATGATCCTGTACCAGGACGTAGACGTCCTGGAAGTGGTTACAAGGATGTGCTTCACTGTACAAGAATCGGACATGTGCGACTGAGGAAGTAACTGGTACCTGTCGCTAACATAACACCGGCCTCGAGCGATTTTAGGAGGATAGGAGGCCATACACAGGAGGATGTAGTGTCATGCACTATGCATGGCAGGTAGTGCCATGCATAGTGCATGACACTACATCCTCTTGTGCAACGGAATTGGGCCGGCACGACAGGGGAGGTACCTCTCGTTCACATAGTACCGCCGTAAAGTGAAATCTTCAGTGTCGCGTTTCGTGCAGTTTGTGAGTAGCCGGTGGCCCATTGGGGAGAGGAAAAGGGCAACGCATCGGCATACTAGTTATGTAGATGTTCATGGGCGTGGGTAGTCGTAAAAAGGCTCCGATTGTTCATTTGCCCTCCTATTCTATAAAACAAAATCTTACACTAGCCACAAGTAATTAGTGCCTACTAGAAATAGTCAAGGTTTTGTATAGTATAGGAAGGCAAATGAGCAGTTGAAGACTTGATGATTTCCGACGCCCATAGACATCCGCATAATAATTATGCAGACGTATTACAACTCATGCGCGTAACGCGACGGCAGTCGGCAAAGCGATCACTTTGTGGCGGTGCCATCTCCACTATTATGCCCAATTGAGCTGCAATGCAGTATGGTATTTTTAAGGTACGAACATTTTGATAATTATTATAAAGATGAAGACGGAATCCAAAATTCTAAACGTGCCATTGGTCCTTTACACGCGAATCAGACCGGAGAATGTAGGAGGTACCTCTTGCTCACGTAAGTTATGCCAAAAACTGTCGCATTTGGCGTAGGTAGTCACCAAAGTGCTCCGATTGTTTTGTGTAATCTACGCTTCCTGATAACTCAACATAAAAATGGGCGTCTCCCCTTCTCGGTGAAGGCCATATTTAGACACGTTTCGCATGGAGCCAGCAACATTTTGTTTAATTACAACATGTGTAGCTATGACTAATTACAACGTTTACGTAATAGCTTGTGTCAAACTGACGCTGTTCACGTAACATTTATAAAACCTGAAAAAATTCGTCAATATTTTCAACAAGAAAGGATTTACGTATGTTGCGGACAGAAATTTGTATCCATGTAAAATTAACATTCATCTAAGGTTATCAAAATGTACCTGCTTTACCAGTGAATATCCGGGGACGCTTTTATAAATAATGTAGCCAATGTCCTTCCCCATAAACTCAACTGCAGCAGCTGTTCAGAGACCACTAACAGAATGACAGACAAATTTAAAAACAGATTACCTATATAGTAATATTGTAAAAAAAAAAAAAAAACACTGAACTTGAAAAGACCTAGTTATTCAGAAATCAAATTACCTATGTTTTATTTATAATGAAAAGATATTGTAGCGCGCATAATGTTAGTATAACAGTATTCACTCTTACGCCGGTCTGATAACCCTTAAAGGTCTGAGCAGTAAACACTCGAAGCTAAATAATAAACAACAAGGGAACTTGTTTAAAAATATTATTAAGCATCTGCCAAAACAAACGCCAGCTTGATATCCGGGTATTAAGCCTACTCGGAATTCACTTTATAATGGAAAAGGCACACATCCGAAATAGACGACGAGCGGGCGCGGAATGCGTTCAACGTTCCAAATTTAAAATCACAATGTTCTTTATTCGAAAGGCAACGGTGTTACTGAATGAATACTTGGTAGTGTCATTTAAAATTGTATTCTTCGAAAGCGTTCTGTGTGAATGAATCGTAAAGTTGGCAGACTGCAATCATGAATGACCTTAAAGATACAGGAATTATAATAAATAACTGATACAAGAATAAGTAAATAAAGAATGTTGTGACTTTTATTAATAATTTAGCGTAGTCTAAGCACCACGGCCATCCTAAACAGCTGTGTGGTAAGTCAGAAAACGAACTATCTTTAAAATCCAATAACAATTTCTGTATGGAAGTTGTCTATTACACAATACATACTTAACAACCGATTTACGTTCGTGAGAAAATTTGGTACACGAGTAATTTTTTTGTACAACGTGTATAATTTCGACAGTAAATGGATCAGCTGATTGAGACATAGCATCGCAATACTGTCTAATAGCGAGTCATAGACAACATGTTCCAGAACATGATCACATACTATATCAACAGTCAAGACAGGACTGTGGCCACAGAAACTTGCACGCTTTCCGATACGCGACTAGAGTTTACGCCTCAAAAAGAATCAAAATTAAATGAGAATGTTGTTAATGTTTAGCATGTGTGTAACTTTAATATACTCGATAGATGTCTTCTATTGTATTCGAATTATGAAGTGAAAGGAGCGCAAGGGACCGAAGCGACGAAAGGCCGGTAAAATTTTATTCCTCATATTTTTAAATACAGTAGGCCTTAAATATTCCTATGGAGTAAAGTCCATAAATAGTTGAAACGTAAATTAGCGTAAGCTAATCGTAAAATATAGCAAACCAGTACTTAATGTTAGGAAAATTGTTTATAATATGTTCAAGAACTTAGCAGAGTGCAAAAACACTATTAGAAACGCCTACTTCATTGTGAATAATGATACCATTGTCGATGTCTGGCAAAATCGGCCATAAACATACTTAGTACAACAAAGTTGTTGTTTGTACAAATATTCACAATGACTCATTCAAAGGCATTGCCAGAAAACACAAGATGCGATAAAGGATTTTGAATGAATTTTAAGAAGTTTTTATCATGGTGATTTCTTCCTACCAGCAGCCGTGTTTGTGTATGTGTACTAATTTACAATAAAAAAGGTATGCGAGTATAAATGGTGGAAAATTTTGGCGATAAAATTTTGCTTTGTGGTACTCTCAGCACTTTTTGACATATATATGACTTTATCATATAAATAAAATAATATTGAAAAGTAATTGTATGTCTGTTATGTTTACATGACCATTCCGGTAATAAAATAAAAAAAATCCAAGGTTGAAATGAGAAAATTATAAAAATACCATGTCTGCGGCAGCATCCCAATTTAATAAGTGGCTCAAAGAAGTGGCTATTGAAACATTCCCAGCTGAAACAATTTATTGGTTAGATATCAAATAGTTTAATTTTGCCCCGCCTAGTTTCACGTGACTGTTTGGAGTTATTTAAAGCTGATGCTGTACTTCAATAAATTCAACACATTCGTTTTTTTTTTGTTTAACCAAACATTTAAAATGAAATTATTTTATTTATTTTAAACTATTATATTAGGAACCCCATTTAATTTGAGGCTTACAGTGAGTGAATATTATATATTTGTGACGTGCCAACTTATGAGCAAAAAAAGATGTAACCTTATGTGAAGAATTGGATTCTGTGCGCATCTTACTTAGTCTTAAGACTGGGGAGGCAATCCCTGGGTCAGCAGCTCCTAGTTTTAACACAGGTTGCAATTGACCATGAAAACTGGCCAATATTTTAATAATAATTACTTTACTTCCTCTAAAATTATATGTTCAAGATGGATAAAGATAACTTAATTATGGTTAGGTTAGCTTAAAAAATAATAAGATATTGTGAAAGAGACTGAGATTATTGATTATGTCATATCATCTGTACCATTGTTTATTGATTTCATTCAAGGTTCCAAGCTATGCTTTTGACTAAAATCACAGCCTTAAATCTTGTATTGCGAAGATCATAATACTAGCAGCACCACGTACTCTACCCCCTAATACGCACAATTAGAGAGTGGATGTCTGCAAAGGAGTTTCTGAGATCTCGTGATTTATCTGTGAGTGGTTTTTGGCTTTTATATAATTATATTATGAAACACTTGCAATGTCACGCGCTATTGCTACATTCGTTTTTCCTCGAGGCAAATCAGTAATTATATCTGAAAATACTCCCCGACTCGTTGTTTTATGAATATCAAATAAATGAAGTACTCGTCGAGATGCAACCACAATACCCACTAAATACAATGAGTAAATCGTTCGATTTGTCGAACATTCCAGAAGAATACTTGGAAAATCCCAATTCTCAAAATAAATACATCTACTTGTCAGTTCTATTTGTAGCTCAACGAAATTGTCTCTTCCACTATTTTCTTTTTACTGCAAAGGGAGCAAATGACCTGTCGATACCATCCGACTATGGCAGCAAGATGTTTTCCGAGTATAACTATGTTTTCTATAGTATAAGGGGACAAACGAGCGATTAGATGACTAGTGAGACCCATAATAGTTACGTGTTGCGGATTGCGCCCTCCTTCTCGATGAGCCACCAAAAACTCACAACTCTCAATAGCTGTCACTTAGCGGCACAATCAATGAAACAGCGTGAAGTATCTCCCCGGGCGTGCCGGTGTGATTTTTCTACAATGCAGCATGGCATTAGCTCTCACTAAGAATGTAATATTGTGTAAAAGTTATTTCCTTGGTACACTCCGTTACTAAACCGTTGAAAACACTTTTTTTTTGGAGCTGGGTTTTTTCTTAAATGGTTATTACCGCCGCACATTTAGCCAACTGGCTTGTATCTAAATAACGTAGAATAAATGAAAGCTTAAAGAACAATTGCCTTCGAGATAAGATTTCGATGTCGGGCGCGCCATGCTACATGCTACCCACCCATTTTCAAGTTATAAATTTTTAATTCGGTTGGTAGTTGGTGCATACGTTGTTTTGTTTCTCAATATAAAACATTGTTTATAAAGTGAAGATGTACTTATCATCCTCACATAATGATAATGTTTAAGAAATAAAACTACAAACGATAGGTTATATAGAGTGCGTTTTTTACAGCACAAGGGTGCAAACGAGAAATCCAAGACTTTTGTTGACTACCGACGCCCATGTACATCCGCATGATTGTCACGCAGGTGCGTTGCCCTCATATCACCCCCACAATGGGCTGCCCGGTACTCGCAAACCGCATGAAGCGCAACAGCGACGCTGTCACTTTAAGCCGGCGTCTAGAGAGCGAGAAATACTTCCCCGGTCGTGCCGGCCCAATTCCGTTGCATAAGAGGGTGTAGTGTCATGCACCGTGCATGGAGTTATGCGTGAACAGAATGCAAATGAGCCACCATGAATTAATCCAACAGGGCCGGCAACATGTTCGTGAAGTCTCAACGTGTTGAGGACGTCTCATCCGTAGCCCTGCCATTAAAAATGCTACTTATACACAATACAACTGTCACTTCATGCACTTGAAATGTGCAGTTATATCAACAAACTAGCGGTCCGCCCCGGCTTCGCCCGTGAGTAACTGATTCAAATTATACACTATACCAACAATAAAAAAATAATAAGTGTTGTTACTCCTGTGCACCGTATAAAAATGTAGATTCCTTGATGTGTTGTAACTGCCGCCCGCTGCCGTCAAGATAACATCAAATAGAACTAAAATGGGTTACTAAAGTGAAAAAGCTAGGACACACAGTTGTGTTCCGATCCTAAAATGACGTTTTGTGAGACACGCCGCTGCCAAAACACTTTCTCATTTATTTTTTCTCTTCGTGTGTTACTTCCTATTATTTTTGTAACAACAGTAATTAATGTTCGCCGAGATGTTTGTGTGTGTAATATTATATGCAGCTTCCTTGTTTGCGCAGTGTGTTCTCATAAATAAATAGTTATTATTATTATTATTAAGCCTTTCTAAACGAAAATCTGATCATGATGGCTTTGAGAAGATCGATCACACACAGACAGG
>JAFELO010000729.1:183343-209033 GCA_017140195.1 Eumaeus atala
GAAATTTGGTACAGAGGTTCCTTTCATGATGGAAGTGAGCATGAAAGGATTTTTAGAAATCAAACCCTTCATCTAGAATTTTACTATGTTACACGAGTGAAATCGCGGGGCGCTGCTAGCAATATATATCGGTGTACCGGTCCTTGGCCTTCTTGTAAAAGATCACAAGAGATAAGATTACAATTTGAAACAGCGAGTGCCAAGGGACGCATACACACAGTACAAGTGTTTACAACTCTTTTCCTTTTTCTTTCAAAAATAAATGTAATTAAACCAACCGCTTACTCTCTTTATAAGATTCCTAAGTAGCACGTAAACATAGTGGGTGGTCTTCCTTTTATAATATGTTTTCTAATTTTATTGTACGAAAGGTCACATGAGCGGTCGGAGACTTTTATCGACTTCCGATTCCCATAAAATTATGTATGTAAGACGCCTTGCCTTGCTCTCCTTTCCTCCTCCTTCGACTTCAACGTGCAGGGAGTTGGCCCAACAGAAACTCCCTGCACGTCAAGCGCCCTGCTGTCACTCTGCGACGAGCTCACGTGAGCGAGAGAAAACACCTCGAACGTGGTGGCCCAAATAATCTGCAATGTAGCAATGCTACTAGCTCTTACAATAAAGCTTACGAGAAAATAGAAAGTGTTAAAAAATTTACAAAAATCGTAAAGTCAATGGCGTCTCTGTGGGCACATGCACTCACAGCGCCTAAATATGTGGTTTTTTATCACTAAGTCTGGAGGCCATGCTTTCTGGGAACTAGATAAGTTAAGGCACGTTTCTAAACGACTTCCTTATCAGCTTCCAGAAAGTGCCAGACCTATTGAACCTTACGAAACCGAAATAGAACATTAGATACGTAATGATCTTTCATACCGATCGCGGTTCTCCGTACTCGTTCAATTTATACAAAAAAAAGCACCGAGAAACTATGAGAAAAAAAAATACAGAAATTCAATTTCTTTTGCTTCCCCGTGGCAATTGTAGGCCTCCCGTAAGGTCAACGAGGCAAACATCTCAATGACTAATAACACAAGTTAACGTTGCCCTAACTGAAGTCCAGCTGCAGAACCGACAACCGCAAAAAAGGGAAAAAAAAAGTTCTCCAGTGGCGGCTCCGCGCCGGATGGTGTATGTATGGCCCCCCCACCCGGTGGACCGATGTCAAGGTCAACATCGCGAAAAGTCCCAATTACTGTGGCTTGTGGCTCTCTCTCGCGGGACAGCCTATATCCAGCACTGAACGTTTTCTGGCTGCAGCAGATGACCCTTAACTTAGCTTTTTACAGTCACACAGTCGCCTTGGTAACTAAGCACTCGTATCATTTCAGATGCGTATCACGCCATCGTTAAACCCTCATAATGAGAGCAGTGAAATAACGAACGACAAGTCACACTTTGGTATTCATTAAACCATATTTCATTATAACAATTACGACCCAAGACTGTCGTGACACGAAGCCGCCACGACAGCCACGCGCAATATTCGCACTCCCCCACTAGCCCCTCATGTTCATGCCCATACACCACGTAAACGCAATAAGTGTGAAGTCTAATTTTGGCGAAGCCGCGTTCTGGCGCTGGGCCAAGTCCCGCATGATTATTTCAAACATAACGAAAGCGCTAAATTTTACTATCCTCGTGTGGCGTGCTACCAAAGCAATATTTTTTACGTTACAACATTTTTTTCATAGTTTCCTAGCACACACATGCGAAGGGTAAAGCACCCTAGATCACACGAGGACAGGGTAATAAAGTACACTGGCACAGATGTGCGCGGGATAATAAAAAACCCTGGCACAAATGTGCGCGGGGTGATAAAGTACCTGGCACCAATGTGCACGGGGTAATAAAGTATCGTGGCACAAATGTGCGCGTTGTAATAATGTAACGTGGCACAAATGTGCGCGTTGTAATAATGTAACGTGGCACAAATGTGCGCGGGGTAATAAAGTACCGTGGCAGAAATGTGCGAGGGGTAATAAAGTACCGTGGCACAAATGTGCGCGGGGTAATAAAGTACCGTGGCAGAAATGTGCACGGGGTAATAAAGTACCCCGGCACAAATGTGTGCCAGTAAGGCTGCGGGCGACAATGATTGTGCCGTCTCTCTGGTGCTAATCAATTTTGAACTGTTTCCTGATTGACGACCTCGACCACTATGTCAAAAGTGAAACGACTAAGAATCTATACTAATACCATAAAGCTAAATACTATGGTCGTTTGAACGCCTTAATCTCAGTAACTACTGGCTCAAAAAGAAAAATTTGAATTCTCCATTTGTCGAGGAAGTCTATGGGCTGTATGCCATAACGCTAAGACTAATAGGACGGGAGAATGCGCGGGGTGATATTTTAATGAAACATTCTAAAATGTCATATTTGTTAATTTCTGGAACATTACCAATTGCGGGGTGGATCGCCAAGTTGCTGAGTCTCGGCGTGATATAACGATTATTTGAGGGACGGACCGAGAGCCAACTTCACAACAGCTAAGATTACACTGTTACGTAAGTAACAATGCGTTAATACCTGTGGTAGGAGTTGTTTGTGCTTGTCCTGCAGCGATCGGTCTGTTGGTCACCCCTGCTACATAGGGTTGCCACATACATACATTGTCAATATTTACAAACTTTCGCGTTTATAATATTAACAAGTAGGATAGCATTATCTCTTTCGGTTACTAATTTAGGGCATCCGCTAAATTATTAAATCTTTAGTGTCAATACGACGTAAAATATCATCAATGTTGTATTAGCGTGTGTGTGTGTGTGTGTGTTGTGTGTTTGTGTGTGTGAGTGTGTGTGTGTGAGTGTGTGAGTGTGTGTGTGTGTGTGTGTCACTCTTTTGTTAGATAAATCGTTCCATTTTACACACAAGGTACACGGTGAAATATTACACGTTATATACAATATCCAAGTCTATCTCCCTGATAAGTTATCGCCGGCGCTCGATAGTCAGTAGACTGATAACATATTTTTCTTGTACTCAAACTGCAGTGCAAGTGTTTAAAGAGACACTTGCCAAGTTGTAACAGTCTTAGACTCGTCACCCACTTCTAGTGCGAATTATTTGTACTTTACACAAGCGACCTGCTCCGGCGTCGCCCTGTAAATAACTGGGGCCGAATTATACACTACAATCTTCCTCTGAAAATGCTCTATCCATGCGTGAAAACAGCATGAAAATTCGCTCAGTAAATTTTGAGAAAATCGGTCGTATACAGACGTCTGTCTGTATGTTTTTTTAATGATTTTATTTTATAGTAAGTATAGAGAAAAATGTGAGCCTTATTGGTGAGTGCGAACGTCCATAAGCATCTGCACGTCCGATTATGCAGATGCGTTGTCCTCCTTTGCTCCATTCCCTTCACAATTCATCTGGAATTTCTCAAAACCGGCAACAGCATCTCTATCTATCTGAGAGGTATCTACGCAGTCAAGCGTGCCCGGTTCATCTGTAATGTGACATACACTCGCGTCCACTACTACATTCAGGAATCTTCGAAAGCACAATTTCTCAAGGGGCACGGGTTCCTATAAAATTGTGCAACTAGGTTTCATTATAAACCACGGTCACTTGTCTCTAATTCATCGTCATTCATCTCCCCCAAAACACAAACTGAAATAGGTTCATTGCCTATGTATGAAACTCCAAGATTGCCCAATTCAGTTACCTGCATATTTTAAAATTAACAGCCTACGATAAAGGGTTTTCTTAAATTAATAGCAAACACGCTTTCATAATCATTTGCAACCTGGCCGCCCGGGTTACATGATCTTAATATTATAAACACTCATGCGCTAGTTTGTTATTTGCAACCTGGCCGCCTGGGTTACATGACCTTAATATTATAAACACTCATGCGCTAGTTTGTTATTTGCAACCTGGCCGCCCGGGTTACATGATCTTAATGTTATAAACACTCATGCGCTAGTTTGTTATTTGCAACCTGGCCGCCCGGGTTACATGATCTTAATATTATAAACACTCATGCGCTAGTCTGTTATTTTCTCACGCACTTAATTTCACACACACACATACACACACGCACACGCACCCACACGCGCAGACACACACGGACACACACGCACGCACGCACGCACACGCACGCACGCACGCACACGCACGCACACGCACGCACGCACACGCACGCACAGGCACAAACACGCAAACACATTCAATTACCATTACATTGGACACTTGTTGGTTACAAGTTGCTACTCAATCTATATACCTAAAAAAACGTTTTGCGCACACACAAAATATATAATAGAATCAACTATTTGGTTCTAGGAATAAAAATATTTTTTACAAGCCCTGAAGATAGATTATAATTAATAAATTCACTCCTTACAATTGAACACTTTTTGCCAACTTTACAATAATGAAATTGAATTGTAAATATTGCTAGCATGTGCTTGTCTTGTGCTCGGCCAGTTCTACCTTATATAGATGTTAAGCCAAATCCTAGCTTTCCAGGTCAACTGAATAAATGTTAGTGCTAAGTAAAAGACAGGAGTTTTATATGTTATCTATCTGTGTGTGCACCATCACATAGCAGCAGTTCCTATATATTTTGTTTGTATGTTTCATATTCATTATATTATTGCTCACATTTTATGTGTTAGTGTAGTTTCAAGACAAATTTTTTAAGAGCATATCTAACAAGAGTCCTAAAGGCTTGCGGATTGAGTATGCATTGGTGCTTCAACCAATCATATACACAATATGAGTGCTATTGATGTGGGAATATTAGATGTTGGTTTGCAATCATGATTTACATTTTTAACAAACTCTAAATTATTCTCAAGAATATTTCCATGTTATCAGGAATGCTGTCCCATGAATCATATATGAACATTTTGTTTGTTTAATTGTGTCTACTGTGGGGACAGTTCATATGGCAAGTTATGTGTGGTTATGAAATAATTTCCACTCACATTGTACATTGAATAATTATGATATAACAATGTGAGTCAAGTTTTGCACTACTACTAAATGGGTAATTAAAAAAATTAAACAATAGAAATTCATTTTCTTCTGATCAACTTCATAATTGACACCTTGCTTTAACTTCTTCTTTTATGTGTGTCAAATCATGTTCTAATGAGTGTTTTGGCAGCTTTAGATGAGTTTCACATTTGATATTGTTTCATATGCGTAACTATGTATATTATGTTGAAATCAATCGGGGGCATGAAAAATGTATAGTATACGATTCTCAGACCTGGTGATTATGTATATAAAATTTGGCAAAAGTCCATAAATCCGCTTTGGTGCGAAAAAAAGGTAACTAATATTGTGACACAAGGTATAGTTATATATCCTACACTCCAAAGAAAGAAAGAGTGAACAGAGGAAAATAGCCTTGACTTTTTTGGGGAAGGATATGGCACACTAAAACAAATCCATTCAGAGTACAAAAGGTAGGCAATTTTCAAAATAGTTTAAACTCAGTTCAAATCCTATTTCACCCCGCATCACCAGTCATTTAGGCTGTATACCATATTTTAGTTAGATTGGTCCAGTCAAGTTAGTATTTTTGTGGTTTTGCCTATGAGTCAGGACAAATTACCTATAAGAAAATTATAAACAATGAATTCTATATGTGATAAAATATCAAGGTTGAACTATTGCAGTTTGAACTGATGACTCATGTTAAGGTAACATGTTTGTTAGGGTTACATTTGAAAGGATTTTTGATTGTAAAAATGCCATATAGTGGGTGGGATTTTTTGTAAAACATATTGTAAATATAAAACTAAATATATAAATTATGAAAAAATATACTGGTACAACTATAGTGTTCAAGGCCTGTGACGAGTTGCAGTTGTGTTGCAATAATTTATTACCTTTTTGGTCCTTGTTTCTCTGCCTACCACATTAGGAATCTGATCTGTATGCACCTATTCTGGTGTGCAAGTTTTCGGTAGCTCAGTGTGGGGAATGCAAAAGTAGGGATATATCAGTATAACCTCCACGCAAGTGTTTTTAGTAGATGGCAATTACCAAAATGCTCTATTTTTGGTTTTTCTTCACCTCCTTATTTAATAAGATAAAAAGGCCATTTGGTGCAGTGGTAACACAGCTCAGATAAGAGATCACGTGTATGAATGCTGCCCAGATATCATGGGTATTTTTCTAAGCATTACACATATTTCCATATTAAAAATGTAATATATAACAATTCTTAAATTAATACAAAAGCAATAATGGATATATATTTCAAATTTTAAAAAATCCATTGTCACGTATCTAGTGCCTCCAATACAAGTCCTGACGGCACTAATACAGGGCAAGACTAATTTTGTGTAATTAGCCCACAGATATTCATAGTTATTGTTATAAAAATTAATTACAACTATTTACAATTTTAACTCAATTTGTGATTAAATGCGGTAAACAGAAACAGTCAAATATTGATAACGTAATAACACTACAAAAGAAAAAAACAAGTGTTTATACTTTGTGTATTACTGTACTTCTTATGATAATTGTGTAGAATTTTACTTGCAAAATTTCTACAAACAGAGAGAAAGTCGCATTTGTGTAAGTAGGTCAGTTGAATGTGTTCAAATGTTTTATAAAACAGACACAAATGAGAAATATATGTTCACAAAAAAAAATATATATATGTGATATATTTTTTTTTTGCATGAATTTGTGACTGCAAGAGTGATAAAACATCTTCTTAGGTAAAATATACTAAGGTTCAAACATTGTCATGGCCTGGGGTGCTGAGGGGGATGCTCTTTTCACACCTCTTATAAGATGGGGCCACAGAGCGGGTGGAGGGTCGCTCTTTGTACCCCTCTTATAAGGAGAGGGGAAAAGAAGGAGGCCTTTTTGCACATGGGGAAGGGGCGAGAATGGGAACCTCGCCCCATCGCACTGTCCCAAAGTTGGCGGGGTTGTCCAGTAGTGCTCTACAACCCCATCCGTGGAGGTGGAGTCGGTCCCATAGAGGGCTCACTAGCCGTCGAGGTGCCCTGATGATTTGTTGTTCCAGGGCACCTCACCAAAGGCGGCACGGATGGCACTCGCGGTGGTTTTTGTGGGTATTTGGCACTATAATGTGCCGCAAGCCCCACACACCACTGGATCGCACCCAGGGTTAATGAAAGCACGTAAAGGCGTTTATTCATTTGTATACATGCGCCCCGCGTCACCAAAAAAGAGGTGCGAGGTGTATCTGTTACGCCAGGGGTGAACAGAGTCACCTGATCTTTGTACAACTATTATAAGAAGAGGGGGCTATAAAGAAGTAGAAGAAGGCGCTCTTTGTTCCCCTCGTATGTGATGAGGGGACCAAAAGAGGCGGCGCTTTTGCACACGGGGCAAGTGGCGAGGATGGGAACCTCATCCCATTGCACTGTCCTAAAGTTGGTGGAGTTATCCTGTGGAGCAGAACAACCCCATCTGTTGGTGTGGAGCCCCTAAGGGAAATGACTAGGTGTCTATGTGCCCTGATGATTTTAGTTCCAGAGCAAACCACAAACCGCACGAAACGCGACACTAAAGATGTCACTTTTATATTATGCCGTTTTATTTTATATATATATTATGTGTATATATTATATATTATGTGGTGCCGTTTTCGTTGCACAGGAGGATGTAGTGTCATGAACTATGCATGGCACTGCCTCCTCCTATGCAGCATGGCACTACCTCTTCCAAAATTTTTGAAGTGTAAATCAAGGTGTTCTTTTCAAGTGAAATGAAATGTTACAGTTCATTGAACCATTACGTTTTATTGCTATATTCTGAGACTTCGTTAAATCATTCAATTCAGTCTTAGTATAAGAAATGACATAAAATACAATGATTAACATAAACTATAGAAAATACAATTAGACATTCTCCTTGAACATATTAGACTAGGATCAAATTCCTTCTATCAAAACCCATACATATTATTCACTAAAATATCTGAAACAATAACACATAAGTTACTGATTAAATTAATTAATTATTTAAACATTTATGCCATTAATTGATATTTTATAAAAAATTGTAATCATAATTTAAGAATTAAGTATTCAATTACATATTAGGATAAAATTTATGGATGCAATAACAATTAATTGTTAGAATAGTTATGTTTGTTATCCTAACAAACTAAAGAATGCCATAATATAAATTTTGCAAAAAGTTAAGTTTATTTAAATCAGATATCCAAATTTTGATGTCTTAAGTTTACGCGAATATAATCATTACAATGAAACTACTCTTACGAATTTTATCGCAGTTTATTAAATTATTTTTGTAGCCCAACGTTTCAGAAGCTGAAGGTTTACAGCAACCATGGTCACGGGTGGACTTAGTCCAACAAAAGTAGTTTCATTGTGATGTCCACATTATTGATATCCGGCTGATGCATGCCCTCCTCTCCTCCACTGGGCCTCAGGCTACCACACAAAACAAGGCAGCAGTGAGTGTCAGATACTTCCGCAGTTGTGCTGGGCTAATACAGATGCAATTCAGCAGGGCACCGCCTCATACTGTTTGCAAAACATTATTTATTTATTTACGATCTCCGTGCAGCAGCTGGTCCAGAATGGATGTGGATATTGGCAGTCTTGACATTCATTGAAAGAGGCCCATGTCCAGCACAGTGGACCCATAGGGATGACAATGAAGATTACTTTCAGACTACGAATACATATTGAATAATAATAAAATATGAAAAGAAAACTTACAACTAACACCACGGACCAACAGAGTACTGATTCCATAGAACTTTGATTGTGGAAACACAGATACAGGTCACACTAGCTATTGCAGCTGAAGTGTTGAAGACTTTAGAATGAGCAGTAACTAAAACTATGGGTTTGCACTTTAAGAGTAACTGAGGCTCTCATTTCGGCTATACCCGCAGGCGTTTGTAGAAATGCTACAAGTTGTAGTAGTGAAATTTTAAGCAAACTTAGATCAGTACATCAAGTAATTAGCATATCATACACTAATTACTATAAAGATAAGGGGTAATTCAAAACTTTTTCTTTTCATTCCAATCATTATTGCAATTTTATTTTAGTTGAATAGATACAGAGTTTATATTTATCAAATATTAGAAATGAAGCTACATATCTAAATCTAATGACCTACATAGATGTTTACTCATTGAGGTTATTTTAATGCCTGCATAGTATGGCTACAGTCATTGGTTTTGTGATATACACGTTCCACATTAAATTATATATATTTTTTAATAATAATTTCGACACGCATGTATGGTAAATACATAATTATGAAAGAATAATTATATTGATAAGCAGAATTTCGGATTTTTAAAATGTGCAATGTCTAGTGACAAGTTTAAGATGTCCACATATATGATATAGGCGAAAATCGATGAATCTCAGCTCAAATAAAATCGACAGTCTGACCGAACCGCAAAGCCATTTTTCAGTTAGCGCCAATTAAATCGGATCTAAAATCTGGAATCAACATTTAATTTGCTCGTACAAAGCAATTGCTTCATTGCAAACCCAGCTAATTCAAATCGCTACTTCAATCAATTTCAATACTAGTGTACTTTTATAATCGGTCGGGTTATTATGCCATCCGCGCCCTAGCGGTGACATCACCTCTATTGAACTAGATAACAAGCAATAAAAAAGTGTCACGCCCCATATCTGGCTTAAAACCCTTTGAAATTCACATAATATAATATCCAATTTATTTCTAACTAATGTGACACTCGTAAAACTTGAATCAAATCTTGAGCAGTCACGCAGAACATCTGAAAAATGATACTAAAGCGGTAGCCAGCGAATTAAGTCTTAAAATATGTTGGCCGAGTCGATAAGATGAAGTTTGCCTACAAAAGATATAGGTACTATTGAAGACAGAGAAACCACACCCAAATCACGGGTGCAATTGTTCAATCGTACAGCAACTATGTAAGAAGCTCTAAGTTTTGTATTAATTTAATAAGATGTGTGGAGTAACTTACCGGCTCCTAGCTCCAGTTACCGATTCGGTGGTTTTTTTTTATTTCCACACAGTATCACTACACTTCTCAGTACAATGGAACTTACACTAAGCACACCTTCGACATAATACCATGTAAAATAACATGCACTAACGTATTTTGAACGTTTTAAAGCACTAGCACCACAAACATACCGCTGTACGCGTTATATCTTTCCGTTTAAAAGAATAAATCGTCTTTTCACACCGCTTCCGTAGATCGATGTCGGCTATAGTTTCGTTTCGTTACCACGGCCGCTATGGTCGCTATTGTCGACTGTCGAAGTGTCGAATTGTGGATGACAGTTTGCGAATGCCGATTACAAGGCAACCACTTCTCCGCTACCAGGTGGTATTAAATGCTGCCAGAATATTGACATGTTTTCCTCAGAGTTACAGTACTTTATCACAGTAACTTTTTTTTTTTTTTTTGGGCAATGTCTGGGTGGTGGATCTATATCTATCATCTGTAGAATATATGATAAAACATTTCAAATCTAATCTGACGTCTTGTTTCGTTTTCATTAGTTTAGTCTACGTTACCTACTACACAAACGATAAAGTATATACCTACCTATACTTATTATACCATCATTACTATCAGCCCTAATCTTGCCTCTTTCAATGAATGCCAAGGTGGCCGATCTGCTACACGGATCCATCCCTGACTAGCTACTGCATGGAGGTCGTCTTCCCACCTGGTCAACGGTCGACATTGTTTTAAATTAATTGACTTAAATGGTTTTAGACTGATCCTACCTATAGAATGATACATTATGTATAATATGCTTTATGGGTTTTTGAAGATTATATAATATATATCCTCTACGTTGCTAAATATTTTTTTATACGTAAAGCCTCTGGGTTAATTTCTTCAATATAATTATTCTGATAATTATCTTCACGTTTCCTTAAAATTAACAGGTTATTACAATAATTACCCTAGTACATCCAAAAAAGCTTAAAAGCTTAACGGATTTTAACGTATGGTGTATCGATAAGTTCGTTTGATTAGAATTCAGAATGTATTGTTTTTGGTTTAGTGCATCAATATAATAATAAATATAAAAATTGTTTATGGCTTTGTAAATTTTTAGTGCTATTTGAGAGATAGAATAGAATAAAACTTTATTCATTAACAATTATTACATAGTTACACATTTCATTACGACATAGTTGCTGTAGTTGATTCAAAGATACAGTTATATGGAAGTACCTACAAAAAGAAGTACATGTAAAGAGTGGGGCTTATAATACCACGATAATTGAAAACAGCAGTAGTACTAATGTATACGACTATTTTAAAAATATAAAATTATACCTAACAACAAATATCGACCGCACAACTGTCATTTACCTGCATTATTACACACGCACGCACGGACGCACGCACACGCACACACACACACATACACACACACACACACACACACACAACACACACACATACACACACACAATTCTTTGGTGTATCATGATCCCCGCCCTATAGGACAATTAAAAAATATAAATAGAGAAGGAAAGCCAGCCTCAATACGCTTCTAATCTAATAGTTAACTATCTATCACTTTTTTCATTCGTTAGAGAAAACGAAGCGAGATTATATACACAAAGATAGTAACACTTTCTTGTCTTCCTTCTTCATTCACCAATACTATGCTACTTAACTCAGAATTGATAACACATCGAAGACGATTTTGAGTAATGGTCTAGTAACTAAAGGATTGATATGAATAAAAAAAAGTTGTCTTTTTTATAGCAAAAGTGGTCAAACGAGAAATCGGAGATGTACTTACGCGTTCGTGCTGGCCCAATTCCATTGCATAGGAAGATTCTTCAATGCAGCATGACACATGGCACTACCTGTTCAAAAAAAAAAAAAACACCAACCTCTTCCTGCTGTATTTCTTGGTATAGATTCGGGTTTGGCAACACTTTATAATGTTTGCGTTTCATTTCGCAACATTTGTCATTATACAATTCCTATCAAATTTTAAAATTTTCGTCTTTACGTTTAAAAGTGAAATACTAGCAGTGAAAACCTACCACAAGTTTTTTACATTTAATAACATTGAAAAATTCTGTAGAATGAATATGAATATTCAAATTGAAATAGCCTATGATAGTTGAATCCATGTAACAAACCATCCGTCTAACGGAACGTATGCAAGACTTCTCAAAAAACAATTTAAAATAATTCATTTTCAAAATGGCGTTTGACTAGGTTGTGTGTTACTGTTAATTTTTTTTTGTTTTTGAAATTTTACATATTGTTGTCATAATATTTAGGTGAGTATATAAATTAATTGATTAGATTAATCAATATATCGACGATGTGTGTGGTTTTTAATATATTTTTATTAATAAATTCTAGTTTAAATGGGTCGTTCGCCGAGTCCACGGCGGCGTGATGACAGAAGAGACCGGCGAGATAGGGAAAGGGACCGCGATAGGGATCGCGATAGACGTAGACAGCGCACCCGGTCCCGATCGCGGTCCCTGGATCGTCGGAGACGCTCCCCGGAGAGGAGACGTTCACCCTCACCTCGCAGAAGGCGCTCCGTGTCTCCTACACCCACTACCTCCTTCGTTCCTAAACCGAAAAAAAATTTCGGCGAGCGACCGATTGTGACTCCATCGGACTTGGAGGGAAAAACGCCTGAGGAACAGGAGATGTTAAAAGTAATGGGATTCTGCGGCTTCGACACGACTAAAGGTAAGAAAGTAGAAGATAATATTGAGGGTGATGTACACGTGGTGTTAAAGCGAAAATATAGGCAATATATGAATAGGAAAGGTGGATTCAACAGGCCGCTGGACTTTGTGGCGTAATTCAGTAATGCACAATCTACTTAGCCTCCCTGTTAGACCTGCAGGGTCAGTGTTTTTAGACACTTATGTGATATACGCTTCTAAGCTTGCCTTTGTACTAAGGCACAAATCTTAATTAATGCCTTTGATTGCTGGTCTAATTTTAACATTCAACAAATATTTATATGCATATAAAGAAGGAAACAATTCTTATAAGATAGGATAATTTAAAAAATAACTGCCAAAAATTGTTATTAATTCTTTTGAAATATGAACAGGATTGCATCTATTCTTTAGTCACAAAACTGGTTGGTCATTCTTTGCACATTGGTTTTGTCCTTCATTGAGAGGGTTCTGTTGCTACTTGAGATGTATTCTAGTTACCTTAAGTACTCATTTATTCTCAAAGGCAAGCATTGAAGCTAGTTTTTTACTTAGGAATAAGTGTTAACATTCTGTTTCTGATGATTTACCGTTATAATAAGTTTAAAATGTAACTGTTGTGTATCACACTCCAATGAAATTAAAACTTATTCTTTAAATTATGAGCGCTTGCACTGAAATTTTCTTATAATAAATTGTGGTAATACTGGAAATAATTGCCATGTAAACATATTCAAAATTTCCACTAGTACATTTTTCTAGTATTCTTTGATTTAATTATAAAACTATATGGTGGAACATACACTATATTTTATATGACAGTTACATATATTTGGGACATATATGACAGTTACATCTTAAAATGTAATTAGCGACAAGCCACAAGACACAAAAAGCTCTTACATTCCATTATTATATAAAAAAAAGCAAGTCCCAGCATGGACAATGAACTTCTCGAGTAAAAACAATTGTCTTTCGTGTATTTTATAGATGCCATTGTTAATAATTGACAGTTTATTTTATAATCATGATTATCAAAAATATGGTACACTAGAAGGAACTGAGTAAAATAGAATATATTTGTTAACTGCTAGACTTGTAGAATGTCTCTAAAAGAAAATGTTTACATAAAAACAAATTATTTTTAAAATTTATGAAATTTAATGGTATCTGTAAAGAAGTGGTAAATGCCAGTTTTTACTCATGTCTGAAAGCTTATTGTGTTTCTGTGGCATAATTTTTTGTTGTAAGTTAGGCTAAGTCTGTTATCACAGTGCCCGTGCGCTGCAATAGCCCGCACGGGAGCCAGTACAGCGCAATGCGCACCAAGAAACCTGAAGAAGTGAATTGGAGACCGACACGTTACGTCCAAGTGACAATACAGTCAGCAAAGCTTGCTACTTTATTGAATGTTTATAATGACTTATTACTGTTTTTTGTTAGTGATTTATTACTTGTCAACATCCACTGAGTAATATGTCACTGCCAATAGTGTAACTCATTATGACCACATCACACGAGGCTGTAAATGGTCGCAAGACTGTCCCATAAGACTGAAGCTGGCCGCACTTGTTGAACGTTGCCCACGCGACGTGCCACACATAGTCATAGTTACAGATATATTTATACACGTATACACCACTCCCATTCCCCGTCTATCCTCCATATTGTACAATAGTTAAGCCTGAGTTGCCCAGAGTGTTGTGTTTCGTAGTATTGAAAGTCTGATCTATTCTGAAACAAACTGTAATTTAAATGAATGAACTACTTTTGGTTTTAAATTTCGAATGTTAGTGTTGCCATAAGTCTTTATAGATTTGATTTTATTACTATAAAACACAATATTCTGTGAAATCAGTCTCCATAGCCCATATATACAAAGGTTGCTTAAAATGTGATATTTTTTTTACATAATGTTTAAGCTCACACACGCCGCGCGGGAAGTGCGGCCGGCAAAAAAATCGTACTCAAATTCACTTTTTCTTGTTTGTCACTCCACCAGCACTTTTAGAACGAATCAAAAGAATTATTCGATAATGTAGAACAAAACAACGGTTTATCAAGTCAAACATTGACTCTCAAAATTACCAGCAAACATTTTTATATGAGTAAAAACAACTCTTATTTCTGTCAAAGAAAAAACAAGCACAAGATAGAATCAATATTTTAATAACAATATGTTCAATTTGAAGGTTTTTGATTTGTTTGGTTTAAATAAATCACCACGTACGTACGTTGACGTACCAAAATTTTTAATTATCCATTAATAATAGTGTCAACCGATTCGTTCTCCATGTAAATACCACAAACTTAGGTATTTATTTTTAATTTTGATAAAATTGTAAATTTTTGGACATAAGTGAAAAATTATTTTCAAATGTGTGTATATTAAAAAATTGTCCTTGGAAATTGTTGTATAAACAAATTGATGTTATGATCCACACCTCACGTTTACTTCTGTTTGTTAGATTTATTATGGTTGGGATTAAAAAATGCACACTTTGTCTTAATCTAAATGTTGCTTGGAAATTATGAGAAAGTGTTATCCTAACTAACAATTATTGTGATTATTCAAGCTGACTTAAAAGAATCTCATTGTGAAGGATTTTCTTATTGTATGGCAGAATATAAGTAATTATTCTGTATAAAAACAGTTGATAACGGATTTAACAAAAGCCATTATTATTTACTTACTAAAATTCAATCTCCCATTATTTCAGGCTTTGTTTTGGATAATAAGCCGATAAATGTGTTTTGTATTTGTAACAAAAGATATTATTATTTACTTACTAAAATTCAATCTCCCATTACTTTAGGCTTTGTTTTTATAACAAGTTAGTATTTCTATTTAGCTTCTGGACATTTTGGAAATTGCATTATTATGAAATGACAATTTTCAGTATACACTGCAAGTTGAGTAACATTTATTTTTAAATAAGAAATTTGTGTAACTATTACTTTTTAATTTGGTGTACAATTGTTCAGACTAATAAGTCGTACTTGAACTCTGCTCAAAAATCCAAGGACGTATGTATTAATTAAATTTATTTGGATCAAAATATTTTTATTATTTATCCTGTCATATGACACAGGGGACATTAACCCCATGGGGTTTCTTCTCACGTCTGCCAACCCTTTTAAAATCATATTTTTAAGAGCAAGTTCCAGCCAAATGGAGTGCGCACCTCTCGCTTACACGATACTGCCTTAAAGTGGTTCGTGTCAGTGAGATTTCGGTGCCAAAACATGTGCGTACCAACAGGATATAGATCAGCCCATTATTGTGACACTTTTTATATGCATGTGTCAGCTCCGACATGCGACTGAACTTAACTCCATTAATAAAAAATAGTTTCCATGACTACCCTCTGCTGAAACGTGAGACCGCGCTCGCCATCTAGATCTCATGTCCTTCTCAATACAAATAGTACGTGCCCACTCAGTGGTGTTCTTATATTTTAATATATAGTTCCCACGCACACCTTCCAGCTCCATCATCGTACCCTCGATGACATCTAGATCTGAAATTCGTAATGTGAAATGAAGCTGGATTGTGGGAAAGAAAAAGAAACAACAGGTCAGCCATAAAGTTTATTACATTAATTGAGGTTTAAATTTACAAATTTTAAATGCATTACAAACAAAAAAATTGTTCAAAGCTTAAAAATAAATAGGAACTTATTTGATTTCTACGTTCTGTGTATAATGTGTATATGGTACCAACTGTTCCTAAAGGCGCGTCTAGAAATGGTCTTTTAATTTTTTTAAACTGACCCAACTAACTGTACAGAAGTATTTTACAGTGGAGGGGTAGCAATGCTCATGACCAGGACCGATCCTTAACGTACCGTCGAAAGAAACAAAATTTGAATATTTTTTTATCTCTATAATGTTGGTCGTTCACGAGTCCCAGTGCACCTCCAGCCTTGTCCCAAATCCAGCCCTGCACATTATATTAAAGTAATCCACACTGATCCAGTTGGCAGGAATAACTAAGGCGTATTTTCTATAGGCGTTTTATTATTTTTTATAGGCGTTGCTTATTTTTTAAATCCTTTGCCTCAGCAGCCAAATTTAATTTGTTTGTGCCACAATTTTGTCACAAAATATGCTTTCCCCGTCGACTATGACACAATCGTAAAGATTAAGTTCTAGTTTCTAATTAAGGCCATTTGCCAGTCAATGTAGTGGGATAATTAATTAAAACTAGGTACGTATGTATTAAAGGACATCTGAAAAGCGTTTACCAGTAGATCAGTAAAAGCAAATGAACATTAAATTTGAAAAAGTAATTATTAGAGACATCACCGTGTTGGAGGCAGATTGCTACGTCTCTCCTTATACATACAAGACTGACATTGTGTTTACAACGGCGACTTAACACGACCACGTGGTGTGCTCGTGGCGATAATACAGATAGAGAAGGGAAGCCAGCCTAAAAGGCGACCGTCTACATCGCAAGAGACGGCTTACACTATCTGTCTCTCTGCGCAAGGCATATACGAGATTAGATTAAGACAGTATAGTATTTCACACCTTCTCTGTTAATTAAGACTGTCATGTAACGGCCCATGGCATCTTATCTCTATACATTTTACGTCTATGAGGGTACTATTACAATAATTTAAAACTTACGCATTTGTAAATAAATATATTTCTTATAGCTTTAGATACTAAAATGACAAATAAATAAAGCATTTAAAAATAATGTGCGTTCAATCTACAAACTAAAATTAAATTCCTCTTCACTGGATTTTTTTTTAAATATTACAAGTGGAACAAACAATGTTCGTAACACAAATGACACGTGCTGACACCGATAACTAACGATACAACAGATGCGTCACAATAATGTTCTAGAATAGATTCCCAATTATTTTTTTCTAAGAATTTCCGTTCTTAGAAGACCTCAAAATTTCGTATCAAATTTTGTAAAACTTTCCTACCCCTTACTGTAGGAATGTGAATACATACAATAAATACATAAGTAGCAAGTTCTGTTTACAAAATTATATAATTACAACTAAATAACAGTTGCACAATTTATACACAAGACATGTTTATCCAATGAGACATTCTCGAACTCGATAATTGTTTGCATTTTCGTTTGCTTAAGGCTCTTGATTAAGGGGCTTAATTGGGAAATACTGTTACAGTGAAATGTCTTTATTATAATTGGTACCGCCATCATTAAATGCCTCTGCGGACAGGTCGTGAACGCACCGCTCTCTGTCACGACTCCACTACCGAGCGCATTAGTTTGTCAAAATTTATATATGATCCCACCACGCTGCAGGTAGGCTCGTCAGTTGAAACGCGAATATAATCTGTGTTTCATTCGATTTATGAATTCATACCTATTTCTACACAAAAACTCAATTTTCACATTTATCTTTTCTAATTCATACACATTTTTTTTAAATCAAAGTTTTTAATTTATAATGCCTCATATTTATTATTTTTATACACAATACATATATTTTTGTAATGCCCGTAATGGCAAAACTTAAATAGGTATTTTCCTCGGATTTTATTTGGAGATCATAATGAGGTGTCAGAATAACTTTAATCATACATTCAGCAACAAATGTATGTTCTATTATATCAAGAATGAATTGAAAAAAAATTACTCCCAACATTTTTATTGAGCCAAAAACCTTTTAATCTACCTTTTTATAGTATTTTATAGTAAATTTTTTAAACAACTCTGATATGTGTAGTATAATAATTTTGGCAAATATAATTCGTACTGTGGCGTTCCAAGCGGTGTCCTGATGTAATTATTGAGCAGACTTTCTTATTGCCAGTACCTATCTGACAGTAGGAAAAATTTGAAACAATCGTACCAACTAATGTCTCTCTAAGTACCATCACTGTTTTTTTTTTATTTTCATAATTTAAGCTATGAGCTGCGATAGTAAAAAGCGTTTTCAAATGGCTGATGGGCGACAGGACACCAAATACCATCTCAAGCGGCATTTTCCTTATCTATAGAACTGAACTCTCAACTTACGCCGAGGGTAATGTCATGGGATTTAGCCTCATTTTACTTACTATCTCCTACGTAACATTTAAATGAGTCATATGATGATTAGGTGTACTAAGATATAATTAGAAGGTGCTCGAGCACCAAGTTATTGACTCCTACGACGACACAAGCACAAGATGCTCGTGTGTATACGCCCTACATACATCACTTTTTCAAAACATTGCCGCAAGTACACATATTATGCCTATGAGATCATTACGATTTGGCTGAAATCACCTCCCCGGCAAATCAAACGGGCAAAATAATACTGAGGCAAATAATTTAACAATGGACGTGTTAAATATTCGAGCAAAAAATAATACTAAGCATGTACCGCATTTGACGCGTAAACTGCATGTGAAGAGTACCCACAGTACAGCTTTCGTAAGCCATGTTTACTTTATAACTAAATTATCACCATATAATGGAATGCTGTTTTAGGGTTGAGTCATCTAGAAAAACCATAGGCTTATTCTAGATTAGGACCAGGTTAAATAACGATCTTTTGAATATGTGAAGAACCAGAGAAACCTGCTCGCTCCCGGTATTTTCATTGTCTAAGCTCCTTGTGTATATACATATCTTTTTATTTCTCTTCGATGTTTTCGTAAACTATTTGATATAAACCCAATCGTACTGTAATTAAAATAAAGAGAACCACGGTTTGTGTATATCGTGTAATATCTACGGAATAATATCAAACGCTGTAAAGCTGGGACGGTATTGTAGAAACTTTTATTAAGGTTAACAGAATTTAATGAAAAATAAAACTTATTAAAAGAAACTTACTAAAGTTTCATATAGTTACATTTTAAAACACGTTATGTAAGTAAAAGTAAAGAAGAAAATAATTAATTTTATAAGGACATTATATAATTAGTCAATATTTTTGAAAGTAAATGTCATATTTTTTTTATATTCCATAACATCTCGTGTAAAAATAAATAAATACATTATAGTTTCAAAAACCTACTCTTAGTCCTACAAATATTGTCTGCTTAGGAGTTTCTGAGATTCATTCGAATTGCCTGACGCGAGTGTGTGGCGGAGACCTACGGACTGCGGTAGCATTCGAACGCTTTTATTTTTAAACTTCTCAAATTATAATATTTTTGATCTTTGCCTCTACCAAACACACACTGACCTCAATCATATGGACTGCTGATACTGTAGACCGCAGTTGACATTGTTTGAACAAACGTAAGCGCTGCCGATAGAACTGAAGTACAGCCTGGAGCTCTTGATGGCAAACAACTTGATAGTTCGTAGTTTTCATTTAAGTCGATGCTTGAATGATTCATGCGTAGTAGTTTAGTTTTTTCAGCAATACTCAGAGGCGTTGACGTGTCCTAGTCTTGCCCCAAATTTTAAGCATAATTACACCAGCTATCCATATAGTACTGAGAACAGTGCAAGCACATGGCACGCACTAAAGTATCTTGTCAAAACACTACCTATCTCTCTCTTAAAACCGTAATTTTTCTGCCATAGTGTTGAACATTAAGCCCGGCAAAACCTCGCCTCACGAAACGGTACTACAACTATGACACCGATGTTATGCGTCAAATTCAAGTAACTAAAAATAGAGACCATTACAATGCATACATACAGGCCTCCAGTCCCCGACAGTGGCGTAACTTTACGTTTGGCCCTTGACATTTTTGCCTGCTACGCCACTGCCCCCCGAGTGCCCATTTAATACTATAAGAGTCTAGCCCAGTTGGCTGCTATAAGCAAATTGAAAGGCAGGAATAGGTAAAGTAGTTAACGCGCAGATCATCATGGCGTATAGGATACGCATGTAATTTCGGTTAGCTCAGCCGACCATGGCAGTAAAGAGGGCAGGGAGTGAAGTTTATGAAACGAACGATCTCTATATATGGATAGCTAATACTGTATTCCGCCCCTTAAACAATCATCAGGTGAAGAATCAACTAAAGCTTTCGCGCCCACCATAGCTACCTACTATTCTCACAGTTCCGTATTAGATATTTTTAATACAATGTAAGATTAACGCGTATAACTTAATTTAGTTGTTTCGCAAGTATATGGAGGTGTGAGCTCCTCTTAATTTTACTTCATTTATGAAATTATTCACACGTATCACCTATCCAGTTATACAAAGATCTTTGGCTAAACGTTAGTAATGTAGAGCCTGTAGACCGAAACTAGAAATAGCGAAGCTTTGTAGGACAATAGCGTATAGCGTGGAGTTTCTAGGGGCAGGGCTTGCGTAGAACCGAAAGGGCCGGGGTTGTGTGGCCGTACACTGCGGTGCGACGTGTGTAGTGTTTAGGAGGTAGTGGGAAGGAAGCTTGGATATTAAATTTGTAAAAATCTATACTTGTTGTATCTTGTAGGGTGTGGAGCTTCCAGGGCGCAGATTCATAGGGGGCGGTATTCGTGGTGGGCGTGTTCAGAAGGGCGCGGCCTCGTCGAGCGTGTGCAGCCAGTTGAATATCATCATGTTGCGCTCGTACTTGGAGAGAGGGCGGCCGCGCTCACGCTCCAGGTCTGCGGCCGTCAGCGCCAGGTTCGCCGCCTCTGGAAGGCCCGGACGGATTGTAAGTATACGCTTGCGTTACCAATACTGTGACGTCAGCAATGTCAGTTGGTGCACAAACAATATTCGGTATATTAGGATACAACCCGCGGTTTTACTTGAGGTGTCGATGCTTTTAGGTCCACTGCATTAGATGCATCCACATCACGCCCACTGATATTTATATAAGAAGCATCTCACTTCAACGAACACAGACGACACGGCCGGGTATTCTCCCACAATATCAAGAGATGGCTTTGGTGACTCTTGTTGTAGTGAGGGAAGACGAAGGCCCTTATACCTGAGTTACCTGGGTGCACGAACTTGGAATGAAGCGCGCGCGGCACCGCCAGCGTCGTGGGGCCCGCGGCTGCCGCCGTCGCCGCCGCCTGCGCACAAGAACCAAAAATCTCCGCGTACAAGCAATTTTTATTTTATGGACTTGAGCTTATTGTGTGGGAGGCTTCATAGGTGAAGCCTCCCACACAAAATAAACTCGGTCACGATCCTTTCCATGAGCCGAACGTTCACGTCAGCGCCGAGGCCATTATAGATACCGCGCGCGAGCTGCCCCTGACGTCTGAGTGGGGGGAGGAGACACCTCTCGGTACCTCTGGCCATGACAATAAATAAATAGTTAAATTATCTATTATAAACACTCTCATATCGTGATGCATCGCTCCCATCTGTGGTAGAGAGGGGGATCAGCCCCTCTTTCGAGCTTAAACCAGTCCTTATATGTAATTTAACTATGAATATCATGGCTGGAAAGACCGTGCCTTCTCAACTCTGGCAACGGGAACAGCTCGCTCGCGATAAATCAAGTGACTTCAGCGTTGACGTTTCAAAGATTGACTCACCGAGACAATCATGGATCCCCCCCTTTACCCTCTGACGGGTGAAAAGACTCGCACGCAGTGTCTCAGAATACCTATCCGGTACGGCGGGCAGATACGGGGCAAACGTGAATGCGTGTAGAGACTACCGTCTCACATAGACACTTGCAAGACTAGGCGTCTTGCAGACGCATTGCCGGCTTTTAAGGAATAGGTAATTTCATTTCATGAAGACCTCTAGGTCGTATTGAATCGGAAATGTCGACGGAGGTAGCAGTGCAAAGTGGCGTTTAAACCGCATGGTTGTGGATTTACGGACATGATGGTGATGGGCATGGAGCTTAGAGTTCTGTCGCGATGACCGAAGATGGAATTTTAATGCTGGTATTAAGCCCTTCGGCATTCGGAATTTCTCGGAACACGGGCTGTATAGAAAATACGGTAAAAGATGCACATCGAACCGACATTTCTTCGCCCATTCGTGAGTTAAATAATTTAGAATAATTTCCTTCTAAATTATTTAACGCACGGATGGGCTCAAGAGCTGGCAGTTGTTAATGGATTCCACAATTTTGGTAAACGAAGGGGTCATCGCAGTAGGACGGTGGTTGGATGGGGCGGAGCAGTAAACTTGTTTAGGGATCGGGTGCAGTAATGCGGTCTTCCAAGATCTGGGGACTACGCCAACAGAGTAGAAGAATCGAATCGCCAATACCGACGTAACGCGCACGGCATACCCGCTACGTCATCAAAATGTAAGGCCACCGACCTCCAGCTTGTCCAGGTTGAACTCCGACTGCGAGAGGCGCTCCAGCGCGCGGTACGTGGTCAGCAGCCGCCGCTTGATGTAGTTCTGTCGCACCTGAAGTTAAGTACAATTTATATTAACGTCCGTAAAAAGAAGCTAAACGCACGTGACCGTCAGGCCCGCCGAGGCGAACAGTGATGTTAAGGGATACGAGAGTTTTTTACTCGAACTCGGCCCGCCACTGTGTCTCCATGATCGATAACGGATACCACTTGTGGGTCACTATTTTTTATCAGGAAGGAAAATGATAAAATTGTCTTCCTGCAAGTTGAATTTAATCAGAAAAAAAAATATTGATCGAAATAGTACGTATAATGTCTGCTACACCAACTTCGGATTGCCCCTACCTGCAGCCGAGTGTAATGCGACATGCGCACGGCTGATATTTACCTTTTTATTGTCACTGGGCAGCGCCCGGTGCGGCGGCTGCATGGAGTGTGAGCGCTGCGGCGACGGCAGCTGGGACCCGCCTACTGTAAGGAGAGAGGTTCTTCTTACACTTCCTTAAGTAAAGCGCGCCCCGTGCCCTGGGGACACAGACCCGGGGCACCGCCCATCGGAGTCCACCCAGAACAGAGGCAGTGCCCTCGAAGTGTGAAACCAAAAATCCTTTTTCGTGTCTATACACTACACGTAACGCAAAACTACATACAGTAGGCACTAAAATACTAATGTCTATACCACTTAAAGTTCCTTTTTATTTTTACAACTTTGTCGTAGTAACCCTAAATATTGATTGCTTACTTTGATATCAACATTTCCAAAAGAAACTGCGCGTACCGTAGGTGCTGCTGCTGAACTACTAGTAGTGATCACAGACGCACGACACTTAACTTTTAATCACAAGCGTTTCATATACATTACTTCTAACCGGACCTTGTGAAACCGACAATGCTAGTGTATCTGTCGCAAGCGGATTGTCTACATCGTGTTTTATTTTGTGGCGGGCCAACGATTAGAATACGGCTGAGGGAAATTGCGCCAGAAAGAGTTCGGCTTATAGGAAAAAAATTGCCTTATTGGAATAAAGTGAATCATTATCCCCGCGTTTGACATGTTTTAGTTCCTATTTTTAACACTCACGGCGTTGCTTGACATGGCAACAACAATGGCGCCGGTTGTAGTAAAACGGCCCTGTTTTTGAAAATGGTTCGCCGTTATGTTATACGGCGATTCGTACAAAACGACTACGACATGTATACGGCTTACAATGTTAAAGTGTAATTTTGGAGATACCAGAGGGACTCCCGGGTATTTTCATTGTAAACTTTGGGGAGCTCTATGGGGTAACTTTAATCCAATAGTATGATGTTAATTTTGCCCCGAATATAGTATTAGTGCGGACGCAGTATCCAGTACCTGCGACCCAGGTGCTGCAGGAGCGCGAGGCGGCCGACAGCGTCAGCGCCTCCAGCGCTGCGCACAGCCCCACATCCGACGTGGCGCTGCGGCAGACAAGCGATGATGAAGGAAAGGCCCAGCCCAAAAAAAAGAGATTATGTATTTTTACTATGCGAACGCAGCTCGACACCGTACGCAGACAGATAACTGATAAGAGTGTCATTGGCATTTATGACAACTAGATTTCAGATATGACAGTGACATTCATTTTTGATTTCTTTGGTTACGGCATAGAATTTTAACTTCTTACGTGCCGTGCCGACACATACAAGTTTTCTGTTGTATTACAGTGAAGTAAAATAAATAAGAAATTAATGAATACATTACAATCGTAATGAATGTTATCTATAAGAGCATATTAATCTATCCACTATTGTAGGCTCCCTGGTTGACCACCTGCTAGGTAATGCTGAGCGAGTGTATCCTTTTGAATTTACGAACAATGAGATCCCGTTGTAATAAATAGGGAAACGTGAAAAACCTGCGCAGTGGCCGGCGTGGCGGAGCGTTGACATCACCAGCGCTGAAGCACCGTCGCAGGCCCAGCTGTGCGCAGAGCGCCGCGCAGCCCGCCAGCAGCTCGCGGCACGCGTCTCCACCGAGCACGCCGCGTCTGTCACCATCGAGCGCATGTAATCTTATGAGCCTATTGATCTCATCACCAGCATCGCCATTTGCAGCAACTGCACAAAACGCAAGGACGTAGCTAACACACCACGTGGTGGCGGCGCCTGTGTAAGCGAGAGTACCTGCCCGGGGGACTGCAGCGCCGGCCCGATTGAGTGACAATGCGACAGTGTTAGTAACACTGTAAATGCGCTGGATGGGCGTTGTGTAGTGACTTTGTGGGGATGTGTTACTAAATCACATTTAAAAAAGCTAAAGGAATTTTCATGACATCTGGCAATAAGTCGTGTTTATATAAAATAGTACCAGAAAGACACCAACTATAAAAATACGAAGTTTTAAGTATATGATTTTGTCTGTAGTTCACGCGGAACTCAGTAAGTCCAACGGGTGTTTATAGGCGTTCTCGGCGCCACCAGGAATGTCTAAGAAAAAATAAAGAAGCCTCCCTAACAAAGGTCTGAAAGGTTATTTTTATTCTGATGAAGTATATGGATCTTAATTAGGACAGATCATTGGTGAACCAATGATGTAGTATTCTACCTATTACAAGAGGTGAAAGTGCACCCCGTTGCGATGAGCAGTTATCCGTGCCTTAGTAATATACAGTTGAATAGTTTGTTTGTGTTGAATAGTCAATTTATCGAGAAAGGTTGCGTAACGTGACGCCACGACTAACGGACGCGGTGTCATGCTAGTTTAGTTATAAATTATCTATTTTTATTGGACATCAATAAAGGTGATAATAAATAAAACTTTATTGCACACACCAAAAAA
>JAFELO010000729.1:209062-231532 GCA_017140195.1 Eumaeus atala
AAAAAAACAGGAAACAGAAAATAAATAAAAACATGTACAATTTGGCGGCCTCATCGCTTCGGAGCGATATCTACGAATTAAACGGAAGCTATGATTAAGCCTTAAAAATAGTACAAAACGAAAAAGCGTTATGCGCGTCATACAATGGGCAGATGAAGATAAATTTAAAGAAGAAGACTACAAAAAAATTAAAAAAAAATGTCTATAAAACACAATTATTGCCATTTGGCGGTGGAAATGATCTTTTCGGACTAAAATAATGATAGTTATTGAAATTTACAATTTCAAGATATACAGTTTGAATAAAAATCATACAAGTGATACAGTAAAATTGCTTTATAACTAAAATAGAATCATCACCATCATTATCAGCCCTAATCGGTCCACTGCTGGACATAGGCTCCTTTCAATGAACGCCAAGACGACGGAACTCCTGAAAATAATAAAATAGAATACTTACTTCAAATTCTTTCCTTCTGGATTTGGACTAGCCACTCTCAAAGAGGGGTCTGGCCCTTGTCCTGCCTGAAAAAATAGAAAAAGGCAACGTTCAAACACATTCTTACAAAGAAATACTTTCTAAGTTGAAAGAGTTAATCACTTTGTAAGTTCTATAATTTTTACAATAGTAGATTCTTGTTAATGTAACATAACTTCCGACACACCTTGCATGCTAACAGCTTGAGAACCCTGGCGTCCGATGCAGCGGAGGACACACTAAACAGAGACAGCTCTGTTGTGACCGATTCGTGGGAGGGGGAACGGGCCACCCCTAATCCTCTCCATGTCTCCCCCACACACAACTCCACTGAAATTAGCCAAAAATATTTTACTTGGCAACCGGTTGGAGCAGTGGTAACATAGTTGGGGTAAGTATCGCAAGATTGAATCCCGTCCGGGTCATTGATATCTATAATAAAAAACACTGAAACATATCTAATATTTTTTTAATTAAGTATAATTCCTTTGCTTAACACAAAACCTTACTGAGCTTAACATATGGCTTGGCTAATAAGATGTGATAAGGTAACAAATAGTGTTATTATTACTCTGTAAATACGACAGAGGACATGTACCCTGTACCACTAAAGAATTATTTAGCAAATACCAAATTAATCTGTTTTCTTCCATCTATAACATAACATATTCATGACATGAAAAATATGGTTTGTAATACAAATATTGAGAATAAAAGTTATTTTATGTCAATATTCAAAGTGTACCATATTGATTGTAACTTCCAGTGCCACTTGTATAAAAGCCCTCGTAAGTAACAGTTTTATTGAGGTTTCTGTCCCATGTTAACAGCGATTCACCTATCTAAGTTTGACTGCATTTTATATTTTGAAAAAAATATCCATATTTTCATCATGCAGTCTTATGTTGTTTCATTCGGAATTAAAGCTCTTTAAACACAGTAAATGCAATAAAATGGATACAGTAGCACACATGCTAGGAACTCAACAATCAAGAAAAACCCCATCTATATTATTAATGGAGCAGAATTAAAATTAAATATTTAATTGATTGTTGGAACCGTTTCACATATTGAATGTACATTGATTATCTTGTGATACAGATCCATATTTCAATTAACTGGGTAACATTGTGTAAGTATGAGTTTTTTTTCAATCTCTTTTTATTTAGGGACCTGTCACATGAGGTGATTATGGTGGTCCCTTTGTAACCCAAACTTAATATTATGTCACCACCAAAACAATCTGATCTTAACCTATAACTGAACAATAGCTTGCCTGCCTCCGACACTGGAGTACTCAATATGCTTTGGAAACCACCCACATCAAAGGCTGGGAAATTACATAATCCTAGTAATATATGTATTTCATCCTCGTTCCGGACACATTCCACCAAAAAATTTTACATATCCTCCATCGTACTGCACAAAACACCATTAGGGGACGGAATCCTGTTCATGAGGTAACCAAACTCATTAAATGTGACATGCCCAGAGTGAAGATGTAATGCCACAACAACTTGTTGTCGATTTAAATTAATGTTACAAAACCAGGATATGAGGAGGTTCATAGATAATAGTCCTACAGCAAATACCTTTGTATAGCCACCTGTCATCAAGATGCTCTTTCCATTTCTCAAAACACAACAATCTATATTTACCCATAACCTCAGACCAATTTGGTTTATATGTAAGTTCTTTTACTTGTGATAACAGGTTTTTAGCTAATCTATCAGCCTCCTCGTTCCCCGAAGGCCGATGTGTAATGGGATACACTACAATTGGACACTTATGTTATTACTTCTCTTTTGACCTAGGATAGTATAAGCATAAGGTAAAATGTTCCCTCCTAACACACACCAATTTTAATGTTGCAAGGCACTCTTGCTATCCGACAATATAAGCAAGTTTTCTTGTGCCAAGTTTTGACCGTAAGATAGTGCCTCCGCTATAGCAATCACTTCTGCAGACATAATAGAAACATTCCTAAAAGTGATTTTGACCCCACGCCCCATGTTCAGGTTTCGGTCATAAAAAGATGAACTAGCACTTATGTTATCCTTGGAACTGTTTGTATACAACAGTAACACCCGTCGTATTTCTGGTGCGATTATTATAAAACTTTATTTTTAGAAAACTTGTCTGGTACTAATCTTTAGGTAAACTCACGGAATCAAGGCTACTATGAGCAATCTTTTTAATATTAATGTTAGATATCCATGCATCCTTAAATTAAACCTATCTAAATGTTTAGATTGCTTTATATTTTACTCGTTTGTTTGTAAATAAATAACAGTAAGCAGCGGCCTACCTTTTGTTACTCCAATATATGTTGTTACAACAAGATGATAACTGTGGTATAGATTTCAATGTAATATTATCAAATATGGATTGGGATTTAACAGAAAACTGCATAGATAAGTATTGACGTCTACTAGCGAGTGGAGGGATATACAGAGCACTCTATCACGTGAATGGGCGCCGACTTGATATCTCCACCTCCTACTATCATAGCTTGTTTCTGGAAATCGTCCAGTTTATTAGTATGTGACATAGTGCTATTGTGGTACAAAAATGTACCATAGTGTAGCCGGCTCCTTATTGACGGAGTGTAACGTCTACGAAGTATGTAGTTGGTACAAAGGATACCAAACCAATGTTTTAATAAAATTATTTATATTATGTATCTATTTACATACAAGCTGGATGTAATAAACATAAATGTATTACGTCAAACACCGGATCATTCGCACATCAAAACAAAACAACTTACCGTTTATATTAGGATCCACGGCGAATGATTATATTTACCGGCTTATGTAAATGAAAAACCCTCTTACTAGTATTACCTAAATTAGGATTAGTAATACTAGTAATTGTTAAATGTTATTAACTAAAATCCAAAAACTGCAAATTTTTTACGATTTGCGTCGGTCTGAGAAGTGTGAACTGTCAGATTGGCAGATCTGGGATTATAGAATGAAAATTGCGTTGAGTATTTTTAGTGCACTGTCCTTAATAAACTAAAAATAGGTAATCTAAAAATGCCTTTCATTAAACTCAATGATATAATTTAAATATAGTAGCGCTTAATTGTGTTGTTATTTTGAAATAATATAATTTTTATAATTAGAATTACTTATTACCAGACAAATGAGGTAGGTGTCGCACCTTTTATTTATACTAGTACTTTTATATATATATAGTTTCCATTCTAGTAAATAAATTAATATCTAAGATAATGAGCACTAAATTTCTCTTGAAAATACTAAATTCGGGCTAAGTTAGCGCTATATTTTAAGCTAAATCACGAGTGATTCTGCAAATTTTTAACCCTGGAAGAAAATATTTAGCCCTGGTTATAAGTCTGACGTATATGTACGTATGTGTGGGTGTGTGTCTGTCTGTGACATCGCAGTGTCCAAATAAGTGAATAGATTTCGATATATTTTTTTTGTTATAGACTCAATCGAGAGTATTCTTTGGCATAGCTGGTATGGTTTTTTGTGGTGAATGAGCTTCAAATGAGGTTTCAAAGATTTACAATACAAAGTAAATTAAAAACGTCCGATATTTTTTAGGACACTGTAGATAATGGCCCCAGACAAGCAAGTAAAGCACAATAAAATGAAAATTTCACTAAACTTCACCGAATTTATAGACATTATTTTCAGAAAATATGCACACCACATGCTACCGGTAGGAACACCTCAGGTGTAACGTCGAGAAGCGGTTCACCGATCTGAGTAATAGTATAATAAGGACTAGTTAAAATTTTAGTACCTTTTTCTAATATATTCGGAATCGCAATCGAGTATTCAACGTTCTGCGATTTGTACCATGTGTTAAAAATCAACCTGTACATAGTGATTTGATGATGCTAGCTTAATATAAAGTTTTGCCAAAATTTAGAACACTAAAATGTACTTTTTTCAAATTTTGAGCTATGTTTCAAGATTATTGTTTAGATTGTGAGACAATTGTTTACATATTTTTGTTAACTAAATTACCCTGTCTTTGTACCCAATTAATTATTAAATATAACTATCTCCCTAAGATCCTAGTAAACTCGTGCTACCACAAAAACAGGTAACAACGGAACTTACTTTCACAATTTTTTAAGCCAGCTGGCATGGCAGTGCTGCTCACTGGCCAGAGGTCTGAAAATTAATATAGACTTCTCGTTATAAATAATAGAACATATATTTAAGATTTTTTATTAAATAATCCTCCAGGCCTTTAAGTAAGAGGGTGGATGTCATTGGATTTTTCCAGACTGAATTAATTTCGTGCCAGAGATCTAAGAATTCTATAATTCTAATACAGTAGATACCTAGATACTTTATAAATTAATGTTTAAAAAATCGGTTTTTAAATAATCATACCTCAGCCCCTTCCATCCTTCAACATCATTACCTTTACTTCGTTAGTAAAATTATTATTGACGTGATTTTTGTACGGATGTATGGTGTTTGTTACCCAATTAGGCCAAAACTACTAAACCGTTTATTACATTACTACGGCTTATGTATGCAGCAGAATCAGTTAATAAGTTTTTTTGGTGATGCGGGGAAACATTTTTACAAGCGCTCACCGGCCCTGGATGGGGTCCAATGGCGTGTGGGACTCGCGGCTCATTATTGTGCCGAATAACCACTTACATATCATCATTATCAGCCGGACGACGCCCACTGTTGGACCTCCCCCGTAGAGCGCCATATATCGGTCACGAGCCATTCGCATATAACTTTGGGTAAATCTTTGAGTACTAAAAGCGGTTTAACGCCCAAAGATCTAAATATGTTTTCCTTACAAATGTTTTTCTACAAATTCTCAACACGCCATGTCTAATGTTTCTGCCACTATCCCGCTATTTGTCTATTCGTAAATCAATATTCTCACTCGAAGCCGTATGGTTAACTTGTGCATCTGCACACGTTTCTCGGCGATGAATTCTGTATTTTCACACAGTACCGATGGCGCTAAAATAAACTAATAACTTTATCGGAATACAAGAATTTCATTAATGTTTTTTTCTTCAAAATATCTACCTACTAAGCAATAATTTACTTATACGATGTATACAATCAGAATAGCGTAGCTATTGTCTGAAACGTTATTACGATTCCGTAGCCAAATGAAAGAAAAGCGATAACACCCCTGTAGATTCCTCATGTGTCATCATCGTCATGTCTGTCCTTCCGTATGTCGCAGTCGTTATACTCGGATGTTAGAGGTACTGTATGTTTCAAATTTAGAAGGTAAGTGTATTTTATTAACGGTTACAAAATGAGGTATGAAGATATTGAAAACTTGAATTAGTAAAGGTACGTCATAGTCGGACTGAACAAATCGCTATATTACATTACCGCTGGCCAATTTCAAAAACAGGGCCGTTTTGTTTTTTTTTGTGGGCCGACAATTAGCCGGATTGTCATTGCAATATGTTCTTCAATATGGCGACTGATGTTAAATATCATTGAATGTTTTGATTTTAGGCTGTGATAGTGATGGATATGAGTATGAAATTTGGAAAAATATTTTGAGTGCAAATAAGAAAAAAAAAACTTAACCGCGGAGGCTTAGTCGGGATCTACGCTCCTGCCTAAACCTTCAAACCTACCTGGGATAAAAAAAACTGTCTTGAACAATCGACGCGCGACGCCATTGTTATTGTCATGTCAAGCGACACACAGTGGAGCGCGAAAATTATGAACTAAAACGGGTCGAGAAGGCGGATAATGATTCACTTTATATAAATAAGGCTAGTTTTATTGAATAACGAATATCGTGGAACTCTTTTTTAGAAGACACCCCTCCCCTCCCTTTAACATCGAGGGGAAAATTGAATAAAAGATAGGGATTATTATTAGAATTTAATAAAATATCAAGTGCAAAATGATTTCAAATAAATCGATTTCAAAAAAATTGATTTCAAATAAATCGATTTGTACTACATACATTAAGACACCAATGTCGTACATTAAGAAATATGCGTTTTTTTTTTGCTGCTACGGAACCCGACTCATAAATAAGTCACACTCGTTTTTGACCGGGATTTTGTAAGCTTGGACCCGACACCACCTCCAGGACCATTGCGGAAATTGTTATGAGACTTGAAGTTTGAACCGAATTCCGCAGATTTGATTATCTAGGGCCTAATAGGTGGTCTCAGCGGGAGTGGCAGAGGCATCAGCCACGCTCCGACCGGCGAGGCGCACACGGAGCGCCCCCGGTCCAGCCGTCGATTGCCCTTCGTCGTCCGGTGGCCCCTGTGGGGTCCCTCCTGTCGGACTTCATCATCACCAGCCGGACGACGTTCTCTGCTGGACTTAGGCCTCTCCTACAGAGCGCCACACGTCACGAGCACAAGCGGTCCAGCAGACATCAATGCCACTCAAAAGGAGCGTCGTACCACCTTCACTCTGGATGACCTGAACCATCCTGCGACAGACTTCCCACCGTTAGCGAGGACGTTCGCGTCGGTACGATTTCAATGCAATGCAACAATTGTATTGACACGAGTCAATTATTAATTGTAGCGCACGACCAGGTACAGACGTATGTGTGACGGTCCGTCTGTCCGTGTGTCGTAAATATTATTAAAGTTATTGATTTTGTTGGAATGGCTCCGGCTATCGTGGCCTCGTGCTTATCGAGGTATTGCAGCGGCGGCTCACATGGCGCTACCCGGGGAGCACGTCTTGTATAATCTTAATACATTTTTGTTGAAATAAAAATAACTGCAACTTTTATCGCCTATTTACAGAACAATGTTACAAATACGAAAGTTTGATTGTTTCTCACGCAAAATCTATTGGGTAAAATTTGCCTGAATCCACTACACACGCACAATTTTAAGTTATAACTGGCGCGGTAGGTACCGCTAGAAGTTTAATTCTTCACCGGCCACCTGCGCAGGGACAGATTTACACTCGGACACATTATGGCATGTCTTACAAGTGTGTCTGGCGCTCGACTTTACTTACGGTAAACCCTTACGTGTGTGGACTGCTGTACATATAGATTACAATCTGGGGTAACATTTAAAAAAATTTAAACCGGAAATAATTAATGACTATCTTACAAAAGTTTTACGCAGCTGAAACTGCGTAAAACTTTTGTCAAGATAGTCATAGCTGGGCACAGCTAGTAGTTAATATGTCTACAAAGTACTTCTTCTGTACCCATGTCTGTTCAGCATGATATATTATTCAATTTGTTACATTAATACATGTATGCATTACAGCTAAGTCGGTATGTCGCATGGCATGGGGAGGGATAATAGGCAGCCTAAGGTATGATATTAAGCTGCAAGCTCCTAATTACCACACTAGTGTTTCTGGTTTATTTTAATTGTCACTAGCCTTTGGGGACGTTTCATTATCGGCCCGCAAGATGTTCGCAAATCTAGAATATCGACAAAAATGCGGCTATCTAACCAAAGTACAAACACCTAAAACAAAACACAACTAAACACCTTTTCATTTATTGAACTGTAAAAAATAATAATTTTATGTATTTAAAATTGTAAATTTGCGATGCGAAAAATGCGATGGACGTTACTTACGCTTTATTAAACAGCCCCAACAACTTCACATCGAGTGGGCCAAGAGAATGAAACGACTCCTTTGCAGTTTCACGCTGAAGCTCTAACCTGGAATTTAATTGCAACCCGTGAAACGGACCGTAATTGTTTAAAGGAGCATCTATATTAATTAATGTATTAGTAACAAACAGAGCAATTAAAGTATGAATCGTCATGTACACCAATGCGAACAGCGACGTGGATAAATATTTATAGCTATGTGTGTTCGCTGTATGTGCCGTGTTTATATGGGCTGCGACAACGTTGTAGAGCGAAGGAGATTTACAACATGTCCGGCTTTCGTTACACGTGACTATTCAATTTGTACAAATAATTGGTGGTTTATCTTTTGCAGTGAGCTATCTAAAATGTAAACTAGTTGAACTACGTTACACGAGTAACCTCCAGTTCCTAAGGAATAGTTATTTTGTTATTCGAGATAAAAAGTATTTTTTATGTTATTCAAGCTCACAGGTACAAACATTCGCATTTATAATGTTAGTGGGATAAATAGTCAAATTTCCAACTTTTGGGCGCGGCCAAAAGTGAAACTAGACCTAATTACTGAGACTCCGAAGTCCGTCTGTCTCTCATAGACTACAATAGACAGTTGATTTTTGTTTTATTTTGAGATAATATATTCCTGTTGCCAATAAAATAAAAAAATATAATTTTTGGGAGCTCATACTTGAATGAGATATAGTTGTATGAGAGACACTAGTTGTAATGTGTTTTATATTTTTTTTTACAGATAATGACCGGTTACATTTGACTGCTTTATTCATAGCATAGTTATTTTTTCGATGAAAGGTTTAAACACGTACTTATACAAAATTTGAACTATTTAATTTTGTGTCTTGAATAACCTCATATGCGAAAAAAATACAAATATTCATCAGTCGACAAGTAAGCACATTGCGGATCTGCCAAACCGCCATGGGGGTTTTAACAATGAAATGTTAAATAAGTCTTGCTTTGAAATTACGAAGAATTAATGGATTTCATCAATCAAAACCATTCTGTACAATTAAATAAATTATGTGTCCCTTATTTCGTGCCTGGTACAAGAACAGAGCTACGCTCCATACGATTTTGGACCTTCTCCTTTTCGTATTTATAGTATTATAAAATAGCGACACAAGTTAATGTATAAAACAGTCATTATTGAATTTGACCGGAAGCGCCGACGTTTCACCGCAGCGCGGCGGTACACAGTCGCATAAGCGTAGCTAGATAAACACGCGCACCGGTGTGAGTGAACACCGAGCCGAATATTAGAGATCATCTGCACAATTGGTGACTTACTTTACACAAAAACACAATTCGTGTAGGTGACGATAGTCCGTGAGGGATGAACACGTCACCCGGTACAGGTCTGGGCACAAGTGCCTAGACAGCCAGGCAAACTAGTGCTCAAGTAATCTAGTAGAACTTGCCTGACCATTGACGTAATTAATATTTGGATAAATGCACAAAATTTGTATTTTAATTACTGTTAAAATATCTGTTCAGACATTTGCAACATTTCAACGACGATTTAGCAATTATCAAGCCTGATTATTGATTGATACGGATTATAAATACGAAATAACAAAACAGTTTAGTTACAATTTCTCAATTAGTTTGCGAGATCTGTTACTCCCGCAACTGATTATTATAATTTACTCCTCTTAACAGTCACTCGCAGTACTTTAGTGTCGTATAGGCTGGTGTCTGGTGTCCAACAGGGGCCAATCCTGTGATTTTTCCAGTTCTCTATCTATATAAGTAAAATTTTGATTATGCCCATAGTCCAGTTGCCTAAGGCGTAGAAGGTAGAGCTGATGCTGACGGGGGCGCCTAGACATGATAATGCCTAAAATATATCGTTTGAGGTCCGTGATAACATCTCTTCAAATTTATAGATGCTAAGCCAATGTCTTGTCGCCATAATTATAATCAAAAACAACACGAGTCTCCGACACACCTTTAAAGATTCGGAAGGTGAACAGCCATAAATCGGCAAAATCAAATGTAATAATCAATTTATATGGAACACGTTCATCGACGTCCGTTGGAATCGTTTAAGTTGTCAACCATTGATACCCATCATGCTTTCGGTAGAACATTTTTTAATTTAAGTGGCCCCTCGACAACAATATCCGTTTGGTCAAAATTTAGAACACTAAAATGTACTTTTCTCAAATTTTGAGCTATGTTTCAAGATTATTGTTTAGATTGTGAGACAATTAATTGTTTAGATATTTTTGTTAACTAAATTACCCTGTCTTCGTACCCAATAAATTATTAAATATAACTATTTCGCTAAGATCCTAGTAAACTCGTGCTACCACAAAAACAGGTAACAACAGAATTAAGCGGTACATATTAAACGAATTGGTAACAATTGACAGACATAATAACAAGAATGTCGACAGTTCGTAGAACAGTTATATTCTAATGTGCTACTCCGCCGACAGAGGGAGCGCTGCGCCGCGCCGCTTGGTAATGCTACACCAGAAGAGGAAGGAAGATGAAAGAAAGAGACAAGGTTGTAAAAGCTTTATAGATGCCGAATTGTAGTTTTAATATCTGAATTTAACATGTGTAGATTTACTTTCGTAATCACTTGTAATCTTCTGAAGATCCTGCTTTATTGAAAGCTCTGTGCTGACAGAAGCGTCCGGTGCAGCATCATGGGCTAATAATAAGACACGTCGGGCGACGATCTTAGTGGGACTGTGGTCGGTGGAGGGACAGTCCTTTGCCGCAGATGAGAAGGATGCATCCCGATCTTAATTTAAAATTAGCTAAAGTAACTAGTACTCACTTTGTTTAATTTTAAATAAAAATTGGCCGATAGGACCGGGTCCACTCACCCAACCCCCTGTCCAGTGGGGGTGTAGCTCACGAGCGGCAGCTAAGTTTGGCCTTGCATTATCGTGGGTGGTTTATGGGTAAGATCCAGCTTGTTGGTTCCCCTATAACATTTTAGTAAACGAACACCAGCCCAGCGCTGGGCCTCGTATAACGCAACTTATATAAACCTCAGTAAGTACAATTTTAAAATTAAAAACTGTATGTCCGTGTGTGCACGTTTACATAATACATAAGCTGCTATATAGAGGCGCTTGTGTGTGTGTACGTAATGATATTGTGGACATGCTCAGATAATATTTATATTTAACAAACTCGAAAATAACTTGTATTACAAGTGATTTGCACTGGTACTTCCTCTTTTTAACTTACTTCCATAAAAGGAGGTTATCATTTTGATATATAGGTATATATGTAATATTATCGGAAATGTAGTATATTCATATATGACAATCCGCGAGATATCACATCAAAATATATTTGTTCCAAGAAACATAATTTTGTATATGTGTGTATGATTATGTTCGTCTACGTATTTCTCCGAAATTTTTGGTATTTTATTAATTCTCTTTTATTAACTTTACATTAATTTCATCTTAGGAACAGTGAAGAATTCATCAAAACCATTTCGGAAGTTTTAAAGTAAAATCTACTAAATTAAAAAGTAATAAAAATAAAATAAACCGACTGCTTTGCTGAATCAACTAGTCAGAGGTAGTACATATAGTCGCACGGCATTGCAGCCGACATGTGGTGCTACAATCGGGGTGCTCTGTCATAGACACGTGATATTGTAATAAAGTGACAGCTATTCAGTGGCATTTCCTGCGGTTTGTGACTTTTTGGCCCATTAGAGGACAAGCAGTGAATATTTAACAGATTGTGTGTTAAATGCAAATGCATAAAAGTTGTTTTGAAGTTACGTAAGTTCACTTGTACAACAAAAACTAATTCAAAGAAACGTGTTGGCTGAAATGTCAAAAACATAAAAAGATTATATGTCGAAATGACGAATGATATGCAGTGGAATGAGTCCTAAGTAGTTATTTAAGCTACGTCGTGTGAAGAAAACATGAAAAGTGAACTAATGAAGTTTAGTTTACATACCTTGCTCACCTTCTACTTCAGAAACGTGATCATTATTAAGGAGTAAACTCCATTTGTGTGTAATGTCGCATAACAATAACCTGTGGATTTTCCCGATAATTTAGCAGAGCCATGTGCTGATTAGCGTAATGACTTCTGTTACAGTTACTAGACAACGTATTAATGTTTTTTATTTTATAAGTTTAAGAGATTTTTTGGGACAGAAATACATAGATGTACATACATGACCAGGGCGGAATTCAATGCCGCAACCTCCAGCGTAAAGCAGTTGATTTACTGGTGTCTCAATCTTTCTTCGGTTTGATATTTGGTATTAGTAAATTACTAGCGATCCGCCTCAGCATCGTCCGTCAATAACAGATATAAATTAAACACTTAAAACTTCCTCGGGAATCTCTTTCATCCATGAGTGAAATCCGCGTGAAAATAAGTTCTGTAGATATTTTTGAATTGAAAAAAATCGATCACATTCAGACAGACAGCTTTGTAAGGATTTTTTAAATAATAGTAAGTATAGAAAATCCATGCCGACGTATCCACTACGTGCTAGCGCACCGCCGGGTATTGTACTTGATTGTGGCGTGCGTGGCGGTGAACGGAATGCAAACTAAACCGACTAGGGTTGCCAATACACTGCTCAATTTATACATTTTAATTATTTATATATATTCCACGGCCTTAAAGTGTTGTTTTGACCACCGGCTGGCTCAGTTGGTGACGTGGCGGTTAGTGCACGTGTTACGCCAGAGGTCGCGGGCTCGAATCCCGCTTAGGTCATGGATGTTTATATGTGTATTATATGTATTTCCATAAAAAAATCTTAAATATTTACGATTTCATATATATATATATATATATATATATATATATATATATTAAATATATTTCCGTTGTCTAGTACAGGTACTACAGTACAGTGTCTGTTACAGGTAACACAAGTCCTTTCGTTACTTAGCACAGGGCTAAGCTGATGTGGTGTCATAAGTCCACAGATATTAAAAATATAACACTGTAAATGGTGATACTACACAGTAACACTCATCATCATCATTATCAGCAGTTATCGGTCCACTGCTGGACTAGGCCTCTCTCAATGAACGCCAATACCAGCGAACTCCTGCTACTCGCACCCATCCCGGACCGGATCCTGCACGGAGGTCGTCTTGTCACCTGGTGAACGGTCGACCAACGCTTCCTTTTCTTAAACGCAGCCTCCACTCCAGAACCTAACTGGCCCATCTGCCATCTGTTCTTCTGAATGTGTGACCAGCACATTGCCACTTCAGCGAGTCCATTCGTCGCGTGATATCGGCTATTTTAGTTCTCTTCCTTATGACTTTGTAATGAATTCTGTCGGACAGAAAAACACGTAACATAGCACGTTCAATAGCCCGTTGAACTACCGCAAACTTGCGGACCAATCCTAAATTACGAGGCCATGTTTTGGACCCGTAGATGAGAACTCATTGATTGAAGACTTTCGTCTTCAAGCTCCGCGGTACAGGCGACGTGAGAATGTGACGAAGCTTCCGGAATGCTGTCCAACCCAACTTAATCCTTCTATCGACTTCCTTCTCGAAGTTATATCTCCCTAATTGCATTAGTTGCCCGAGGTAAACGTATTCGTCTACGACTACGTGAATGGCACCATCGACGTTGACCGGCCTAGGGAGAACGTGTTCATTGAACATGACCTTTGTCTTGTCCAAGTTCATCCCAAGGCCGATACGTCGGGAGGGCTCATTTAGGCAGTGCAACATTTCCTGCAAGCTGTCAAAAGATTCGGCCAACACAACGATATCGTTCATAAAAGAAGATGTGTGACGTACTCGCCGTTCATATTTATGCCTCATTCTGCCCAGTTTAAGTCTTAAGGACGCCCTCCAAAGCATTAGCGAAAAGTTTCGGGGAAATAACATCTCCCTGTCGCACTCCTCGATGCAACTGGATTGGCCGTCCGGAATCAGAACAGACAATCAGAACACAGTAATACAAGAAAGAGACTATTATGTCTAGAACTGTGATGAAACATGCATTGATAAATAAATCGTAGTGTAGAATACATAGGTAGGAGGTTTCATATGGGTTATGAGAGATAAAGCGTTTTTTTAATCTGTACATACCTACGCACACATATTTAATTTTCAATATTACTTAAAATAACTAAATATTGAATTATGTTCAAATTCGGTCCTTTTATATTATTTATAAACCTTGGCTTATTACAAAGGCTACAATAAAATCTTTTTCGGTTCAGCAGGGCGTGGGCTATTTTTTTTTTGTTTTTAGTGATTTGCCATGCAAGTTTTATACCTAAGTGTATACAAGTATATAGCTTTTTTGGATTTCAAACATGATGCAAAGATCTAGAAATATACAGCTAAGACATCTTGAAATATAATCTAACGCATCTATTTGTAAGCCTCATGGTAAAAAAAATAAATGAATACATCCCATGTCTTAATAGTACTAAAATATAACATCCGGACAAACTAGGCATATAGAAGCGAAAGTCGTAGAAGTCTTACTATAAGGAAGGTACAAATTATCAAAATTGTTACGTATACTTATAATTGGAAAAATGAGTTAGATAATAAATCGCAATTATAATTTTAATTATAAAATAAAAATGAAGGTTGTGCGGCGACCCTGACTCTTTATCAACTCACACAGGCGTAAGCTTTAGCCGACGACGCACACACGTGCAGGTAACGAATTAGGGTCGACTCTATTTGGATTTCCTGGCAAAATGCAATAACTTAAGAATTTATTTTTTTTATCGTTTAAAGTATTAATTAATATTAAAAAGTCGTCATGGCGGGATCGAGGCAAAGCAACAAAGAATAAGAAACAGATGCTATATTAATTAGTAATGAATTTAAAACATAAAAAAACAAGTGATGAAAAACGTATTTTTTAACAAAAAATTTAGAAAGGAATGTTTTTCAATAAATTTGTCATTGAAAAAGGTCTCTTTGATCATCGATAACTTGCTTATTTTTCGTTAGGTGCATATGTTAATCATTACCCGAATGCGGTGAAACAAGATGGAGAGTAATGTTTTAATTAAGATTATCATCACCATTCTTTATTCGTTCACTGCTGAATAGGCTATTTCAACGAGCGTTGGGACCGATGATGTCAAAAGATGAATGTTTCTATGTTTTACACATGTATCAATCAAATTATAGAATGCCAAATGAGCACTTTCAATACATTCCTATTCTTTTTCCCTGAGCCGCCACAGCGCAAAAGCGTCCTCTTGAACAAGCGTGCGTTTGCTCTGCTTCAGCTATATAACTCATCACAGCCTGCATTTTAAATAATGCCATTTTTGCAACGATTCACTGGTAGAGTGAGGGTCGCGCAATAAGTTTTTTAGAAACAAGTAGTGTCACGTAGCACAGTAGACAAATTGGGCTGGCACACCCTGGGCTGACTCGCTTTAAAAGTGATGCATGCATAGACATCGCGTTCTGTGCGGTTTGTATTGGTCGTTGGGTTGAAGAATGGTAAAACATCTGCATACGGATGTTAACTTAGCTAATAAAATCAACTAATTGAAAATGTTTTACCAAGTGAAAATACAATTTTATATTGCCTTTATCTCTACTTGCCATCAATTTTTACGTTGATAGACCACTATATCAAAACAAATTTAGTAAAGAGTAAATAAATTAAGTAAATAGCTAATTAATAATTAAGTAAAGTAATCCGTGTTAACGGAAATAACAGGATATCATCTTTCTTTTATATTACAGAGGACAAACGAGAAATCGGAGCCTTTCAACGACTACCGACGTCCATGAATATCAGCATAATTATGCCGATGCGTGGCCCGCCTTGTCCCATCCAGATCAAACCAAGGTCACATAACTATTTTAAAAAACTTACTATTTTTAAAATTATCTTCAGTCTTTTATCCTCCCAAGCTTTACATGGACATCGAACATGGAACGTCGAGTGGGTTGGTCCCTTGCCGCTTGTAACCCATTGTGACTATTACACGAATATCATCATCACATTTTGTGAAAAAAATGTTATCGCTCTCTACAGGGATCTACATGGATTCCTCTCCAGAACATGACTGACCCCGTCTGCCATAAACTCTTGTAATTCGCTGGTCACGTGGCCAGACTATTTCCACTTCTACCAAAAGGAAAAAACCAGACATATGAAAATGGTAAAACTGGGGTTATGTCCTGTTACTGCCCGTCTTGTTTTTTCCATGCCATCCGAGATATCTAGAAGTCGTGGCTTAAATCGTTATTTTGGGAATCTAGAGAGAAAATTACAATATGACATTCATTTTGAATTGCAAACATTTGAAAATCGAATATTTATCGTTCGATGACGCGTGACCACTTTACCATCGTCCTTTGCGTTACAAGTTACACGCTCTGTAAAAACAATAAATAATAATTTTAAGTGAGTGAAGCAAACACTTCAAGAGGTTGTATTCTTAATGAGCAGTTGTTACTTATTACTTTACCATATATTGTATACAGATAGATAATAGTGTTACGTATAAATACGAGGTGTGCCCCGTAGTCTCTCACTATATCCTCTCTTTAAATACTTCTGAGCGGATTCCTCGTTCGTATCCAGTTGTTTGGGGGTGTATTGACATATCAATGATCAGTTTATCAATCAGTCAGGACGTGATGGTTAAGGATAGTTACTCTTGTATCAGCTACATGCTAATAATATTGATCCATGGTAAGTATTTTAAACTGAAGCTTTTGTTGTTTGTAATTTAAATACCTAATACAATTGACATAGAAAAACATTATAGTAACAAGATAACAACACGTGTCAGTAATAACAAAAGTGGACAATAGATTTATATAGTAATTTAATACATTAAATTTTTTTGTAATATTTTTTATTATATGGGGGGACAAACGAGTAAAAAGGAACTATTCAACGACTACTGACGCCCATGAACATCGGCATAATTATGCCGATGCGTTGCCATCCTTTTAACCTTCCCCTCCCCTGCACAGGAGGATGTAGTGTCATGTACTGTACACGGCACTCCCTCCTCCTATGCAGCATGGCACTACCTCTTATAAGCATGAAATACTATTTAAAATATAAAAATATAATCAGTTATTTATACTAAAACATACACTAAATAATTAATTAATATTTAGTGCAGATCATGTTAGCTTTTACTCCGGTGATTGATAATATGAAATATTCCTGAAACCTACACGAAAACAGTAGAACACATTCGTCTAATTAATAAGCCGCAACATTCTTTTTTGGCTTAGTATTATTGAAATGTATGTGCGAAAAGATATAATTATCAAGAAGCAACATTATCTTTTTACCCGACTATGCTAAAAGTAATATTCTTTGGCCACATCCTACTGCCCAAATGTCTGTACAGACATTTGAAGTGACTACGCCAATTACATAAGTAGCTACTGTCTTACCGTCGATTGTACAGTTTTTCACTTGATTCCTGGAGCGGGGCGATTTTGTTTTGCGTTCACCTCTATAGATAATTCTCCCTCCTTAGTGATTATCGGTTATAATGAAAAAAAATATCCAATTGCCGTGTCGGACGCTCCTTCTGTTGTGAAGCTTTTTTTTTTTCGGAGGGACCTGATACTGGTTGGCGCCGCTAGTCCAGCCTCAACGGTTCGACTGACTACGAAATTTTTTTTGTCTTCAGGTTTAGGGAATTAGATGAAGTTTTCAAAAAATTAGCTTCAAACTAATTGTTCCCTTTATAAAGGCTAGTTTCAACTCCGACCGATTTATATCATGCGGCTGCCGAATTGGATTTAATTGTACAATATTCAATATCAGGGGACTAAAAATACCATGATAAATGTTACTTCCCCGACATGTTATGATCACAATTTTCGGTAATCGACGGTCTCCGCGGCCACTTAAAACACAGGTAAGAAGACATTCATCATTGTAACAATACAATCTTCACAATATCTTATCGTAGCCTTGTCTCTCTCTCTCTCTTATCTACTATTAGGCAAAGGGGCAATGATCCTCAGGGGGGCAGGGTGTACAACGACCTCCTTGTTAGAAAGATTAGCCAAAAAATAATAATTGTGGTTCTTGATGTTGAGCATGAAGTTAGGTGAAAAGGGGTGGGTTTTGATGTGGAATTAGCGACCTTAATTTTTCAAGTTATTTTTTTAAAGAAATACTTTGCTTAAAGCACCAATATGGTTGTTCCAAAAAAAAAAACAGATCATGGGTTTGTTTGGGGCCCTGAGAGTAGTTTATGTTGAGAAATTGTGGATACGATAGAATCTTTAAAAAAATTGACAGATTTTAATAAGTTTTTAAGTCAGCTATTCAGATATTCCAGAATCTCAAGACCTATGAGGATGGCGTCACAGAAAATTCAAGATGGCGGTCGGTAGACGCCACAGCGTAAAATTGCAATTCTAATATGTTCATTCGCAGTCGAGCTGTGCGTGCGAAATTAAATTCATAAGCATGTGCGAGTGGAACACACATACACACTTTAGATATTTATATAATACATGTTTAATGCCTTTGCTTAATTATTTTTGTACGTTGATACCGTTTTTAGGGTACCTCGCTATACGACGTAGCGAAATACTGGCAACTTTTCTTTTTAAGATTTAATAAAAAATAACAAAATTGACACTTTAGAAATGGAGTCTTGCGAATGGATAAGGCTTAAAAGCCATTTATAAAATTGTACGAAAGATCCGGTTGAAGCCGTCAATTGTTAATGAGTGGGTCCAAATGTGCGACATGTCATAACGGGTGATCCTAATATTGGGACGTTAGAGGCTACGTCGCTATTCTAATAACCTATCAATCTGCGGCAGATAGAAATAAAACTAAATTCGGAAGTCTTTCCGTTAATTTGTGAGCAATTCAAATTATATTAACGTAGCAAAATAAGTAATGTCACAATAGAGGGGGTCACACAAACGTGACGCGCTGTGACAAGGACGGAGGGGTCCAAGAATCATGAAATTTGTGTGACATAGTTTATGGAGGGCCCTTTACTTAGAGACTAGGACGTCGACCTAATAATCAATCCATAACTCATCAAGTCGACGAGTTGGACGACAAGTTGGTTTGCTGGCCGACGGATCGGTCTACCGACATACCGCACGTGTTCCTTGATCTCAGCTCAACTAATTATTCAAAAATCTCACTCAGTAATATATTGCCTTTCTCGAATAGGAGGGCAAACGGGGAATCGGAGCCATTTTTACTACTACCGACGCCCTTATACATTCACATAATTACTATGCCGATGCGTTGCCTCCTTCCAAATGGCCCGACACCGTGTGTAATCACTTCACGGGGGTATTATGTGAGCGAGTGGTACCTCCCCGGTCGTGCCGACCCAGCTCCGTTGCATAGGAGGCTGTTGTGTCATGCGTCATGCATGGCACTGTCTCCATCTCCAAGTGAGACAGCCCCTGACCCGCGCCTGCCTCGCTGAGCCAGTGGCCTCCTGCAGTGCATGTATAGTCTCAGCCGGCCACACGCACTTTAAATAATAATATTATCAGTTCGCTAGTAAACTCCTAGTCGTAAAAATTATCAGCTGTGCGTCTGTGTGTGTGCCTGTATATGGCTGGCATGTGGATACACGAATAGGGCTGTCGTAGCAACAGTTTTATATTTATATAATATTACAATATGAGGAATAGTAAAACTACAACAAAAATTGCGGTGCTCTTAAAAGAGAAACAACATTTAAAGCTGTTGCTTTACCAGTGCCTATTTATTTAATATTCACATTACAACTAATTTCTTATTTGATCAACATAACATTTATATTTTGCATTCTATGTCATTCATTCAATATGACACGGCTCCCTAGATTTAACTTAGTTTATATTGAAAACAAACATAAATTAAAGGAAGCGTCTACATGTATGAATACGTTCGTATACGTTTGTATAATATCAACATGTATTACATGAGTGTGTTTATTGGCTATGCTGTCACAATTTAATCTCTGAACAGTCTTTCCTATAATGTAATATTGTTATTAATAATATTCAAAATATTTACCCAGGGATGCATAAAAATTTATGACACAAAATCACGATCAATATTACATTACCATATTATACATAACATATACATAATATACATAACCATATACATAACCATTTTGAATTTACTTTTGAATTTAAAAAAAGCTCATTAAATTACAATCATTATTTAGATACACGCCAATAGCCACATGCATTATTTAATGTTGTCATAATATAAGAATTTGATCACCTTTTTATGCACCATAATTTTTTAGTAGAACCTCAACACTGATTGAACGCAATATCTTTTACATAGCGCTAATTATGTTAAAGCATTATATATCAATATTCGATGTTTTAATATCGATTATTTAACATTTTACAATAATCGAAGACAGGAAAACATATATCAAATTTATTTATAGTAGAGAAATGTTGATGTCTTAAATTTACGCGAATGTTATTAATCATAAAAAAATTACTTTTACGGATTCTATTGCAGTTTATTCAATTATTTAACTAGCCTGACCTTTCAGAAGCTTTACAGCAAGCATGGTCACGGGTGATATTATAACGAGTGACGTTACTATCAAGTTATATTCACTTTGATAACACATCCTAAAGTTATGGGTTATAAGACTTTAGTCGTATATGAGTAATATATGTGACAATTAATTAATTGGTAACTTACCACATCACTAAGGGAAGCACGCAAATACATAAAGGGCATTTACTTCATCCACCGTATGTCACATCGTGAGTATTACAAGCCACATGGAACGGTATATCCTTTAACCATAAATAAATAATAAATACAATTTATATAATAGATGTAATTGTAATTTATTACTAACAAGCTGAGTGCCAGCCCTAGCACGCACACACTCGCAACGATAACACGCAACAAACACACACAAGCGATATATGAAACCGAATGCTTGTCAAACTAAATGGATACGGTCGCTAGTGACGCACCATAAGTGACAACAAGTACAAATCGGTAATAACAAATTAAATAATTAGCATTTTTAATAGATTGCGTCAGAAGGGTCACAATGCTTTCCCTGCTACAATCTATACAGTTTGATGAATCTTAACTTAGGAAGTGCCGTTAGATACATCTAGATTACTCGGAGACGCTTAGAAATGTTCTATTAGTTTGGTAATAAATTATCTTACTCAATTTGTGTTGTTTCGAGAAATTTTCAAAATTTGTAAATTTGAATAAATTTTGACAAGCATATGTTTAGGCATTTCTATAGTAGATAAACACTTAAACAAAACCTGTATTAATTGTTTTTAATGAAAAGGATGGAAAACTAACAGTCATAATTTTTACAACCACCTCTGCCGCTAATAAAAATAATGAGGACGTAATATTAATATACAATAGTTTTTAACCAATCCTCTCAATAACCTCTTAAAAACTGGACAACAGTATAGTCAAAGCCTACTCAAGCCATGACACTGTCTCTTACTAAAATTAATCGTACTAAGACCTAATTACTTGAGATAATCGATATTATCGCGGCACAACACTATCGGGTACGGGGAGACTCGCGCAAGGTATGTTCCTATTATTATTAGCAGAGATAAAGGCGCTTCCACAATTACAACAAATTTCAATCTAGGTATTATTATTACGTAAAACATTGTAACGACGGCAGAGGATTTCATTATTTACTTTATTAATATTAATTATGTATTCTATTAAAATATTTATTAGGGAGAGTTATTATACGTTCAGTAAGAGCAATGCTACAATGCAGCTGTATTGTGTGGACACGACGGAGACGGTGGCACAAGCTCACACGATACTATTGTGCCATGGCATCTTCGGTTTCGTGAAGTTATTGAGTAGCCGGTGCTCCATTCGGGTGGAGGAGGAAAGCCATCGTCTTAGTAATTATGCGGATGTTACCTGCGGGACGTTGATAATTATCAAGAGGTTTCTTCGACTCCTCGTTCGTTATAGGAGTATAAAATACGTTAAAGACACATTTCCTATGTTTTTATATAAATAGCTTCGATATGTTAACTTTTGGAATTAAATCATTAAACGGTTTTTATTTAATATTGCATGGGAGCTAAATAACAAAAACATTTCGAACCATAGATATCTTGGAGGCTAGAAATCTCTTCACGTTGAGGTGAATAAGTCTCTCAACCTGGCGAGGAGATTTGTATTCGCCCCCTTTTATGATTATGACTATTATTATAATATGATTTCATCCGATTAACTGCAGAGGCGGCTACTGACCAGTAGCAGGTCCTTCCGAAACAAATCCTATAAGAACAATAATACCTGTAGACTTGTCACACGTTGGCTTTGCCTTTAAAATTTAAACGTATGTCTATGACAAAATAAAAGCAGTAAAATAAACAAATGCCCCATTGGAAGGGGTGGGGGAACATATGTGGATGTTCATGGGCGT